>OMOU01090123.1:0-27235 GCA_900312585.1 Malacocephalus occidentalis
CTAGCTTAGTTAACCCACTATAACCCCGTATTCTAGACTCTACAACACGGACTATGGTGTTGCTAGCGCGCTCGCTAATCACCAGCCACCCAGCGTGCTGTCGGTGGATGAGTCACACCTGGCTAAGGCAACTATCTATGTTTGCCGACAAAATTGAGGCGCCTAACCCAGTAGGGTGAAGGCCGTCTCTCATCAGCACGCCAGGGCGGTCCCACACGGAGGGCCAATTATCCACAAAACCTAAGCCCTGCTCTAGACTATAGCGCGCCAGCCAACGATTTAGGGACGTTAATCTACTGTAATGCTCATCATTACCCCTGGCAGGTAAAGGGCCAGAGAGAATTAATCGACGCTGACACATCTTTCTTGCGAAGTCACATAGCCTAACTATGTTGCTTTTTGTGACTTCGGATTGCCTCATCCTAACATCGTTGGTGTCGACATGAATTACGATTTTACTAAAGCTAGTGCCGGTGGTGGGTGTGTCTAATCTAGCTTGCTCTGTGTTCTTACCGCATGCCAGCAACCTAAGATTAGCCTCTATGTCTGGAGCCCTGGCCCCTGGTATGCAAACCACGTTGGCTGCACGTAATCTAACTTTCCGCGTAATAGAGTCGACTAGCGACCTCCCCCCAAAACCCGACTTACGAGGAGGATTGCCTGCCTTTCGTAAGTGGGGCTGCCGACAGGGTGCCCTGAGCTAAGCTATCGCTAACGCTAATGCTATGAGACCGCCTGGCGGTCTCATAGCCGCCAGGTGGTCTCATAGCATTAGCATAGCCTAACATAGTTGGGCTATGTGACTTTGCAAGCAAGATGTGTCGGCATCTGCAGTACCACACTATGCCTCTGCAGCCATGTGGGGCAGGGATCAGGCCCTCACAATTGATAATACTCAATATTCAATACTTCAACATGACCTTTTTACAAACATACATTCTTATCTTGTAACTATTTGTGTTTTTTTGCTTGAATATTGTGTTGAAGCAAGCCTGTGTCGTGTAAAGAACTCTGAATCCTTCAACCTTCACTAGCTATTGATATGGTAAGTATTGATCATAGTGCAATTTGATAGCTTAGTTTATTTTATTAGACTTATTCCACTGTCCGGTTATTGGTTCCTGATTTTAGGGTGGTGCCCCATTATTATTAATTCAGATAAATATGTTTTTATTTATTTTTTAATATATTAATATTTGTATATATATTTTTTTTAATAATAAATTATTGTATTTGGTAATTATTAATTATAAGCTAATAACCGAGAGTAGGACCTACAGGTGGGAAATTGATGTGTGTGTTATGCTGTGTTATTAGTGTTAGGCATGTGTCTGTAGTGTGCGTTGTGTTGCTTGTGTGGGGGTGACTAAGACTATGTAAACTAAGCACAGACCAGTGCTTGAACTGGGGGGGAGGAGTGTGCCGGTTCACTCATGTTGGCGTATTGGTCGGTGTGAGCCATGAGGGGGCGTGGTTAGCGCTGTCGCGCAGTGACAGGGAGCGGAGCGGCAGGAATGCCTGGAATGTGACGCAGCTGTAGCGAATGAGCGCAATTAACGCTATATAATGACACCTGTGCACTCTTCCTGCAGTAGAGGCTGGGCACCCATCGGGGGACTTCAAACGCCAACCCATTCTGGAATAACTCAGACTATAATATTTGAAGTTACATGTTGAGACTGTAATAAAACAACCACATCTACAGCCACATCTACAGATCCTCTCCATTTCCTTCCAGAACCCAGGAAAAGCCACGATAGTGGCATTGTGACAATCAAGGACTTTGTTACAGTCGGTATTAGCAAAATTCTTACAGTGAATAAAAGGTACGAGGTGATGTTCAGAACAAATGTATTTATTCTCTACTTACAGTATGTTCTGGTGTGGTGTCAAGCGGCATAAGTAACATAGTCGAATGTAACGTTAACGCCAATAATGTTGGCCTGGCTCCAAAAGGTGCACGTGACCAAAACATACTGTAAATAGAGAATAAGTAAATTTGTTCTGAACATCACCTAGTATCTATTATCCTATTCTATCCGATCTATTATTCACTGCAGACATTTTGAATGTAATACTTATTATAATGATTTGCTGATACTGACCGATACACATGCCAACACGAGAGTACCGGCACTCCCCCCCACTTCAAGCACTTACAGTACAGCCAGCTGTATCCATATAACTAGCGGTATACAGCGCGCTGTGTTTAATGCATACAGCTACTGGTATACAGCCAGGACGCTGTGTTTCATGGATGATAAACCTCTGCACACAGAGCGTCTGTTTCTGCATGCCAGCGTCTTTTTTTCCAATTATTCCTAATGAGAAGACAGCGCATGCGCCACTTAGTTAAAACCATTTTCATACATTTTCATAAATAGACAGATGTCGTCACCAGTGTATTTCTGTCGTGTCGATGGGAAAGCGTTAAATTAGAACCGATATACATGTGGAGGCTGTTTAATTCCCCACTCATGGATGTATAATAATGTATGCTAGGAGCTAAGGAGCTAATGTGGCTGTCATAGTAAACAAAGCACGGATACGCGCACCGTGTCATCCCAGTACTGTAAGCTTTTGAGCACAAACAATCCAGTCCACAGAGCGGACCCAACACAATGTTAACGTTGGCATTTAATGCAAATCACCATGATAAGTTGATGAGTCAGTAAATTGAGCTGAAGGCGAGTAACAAATGTCCATTCGCAGGGGGGTGTGTTCGGCCAACTCATTGTAAACACTTTTCATTCACACACTTCATTCAAACTCAACAGAGACTAAATAAAACACACAAAAACAGTCATGGCTAGTCTTTCATTTGTTCCAACAATCACCATCTTGGTTTAAAAGTACATTATTGTAATTTCTGAACAAGTCCCTTTTGTGCCTGGACAAGTGAAAGTGTTTAGTGCAGCTATATAATTGCGCCCTTACTCAATATGTTACGGTAATATGATGGCGTCTTACTCTAGTATAAAAGCAGCGCACCTGAGAGCAAGTTGAGCAGTTGCAAGTTGAATGCTGTTAGTTGTGTATTCTATGTTCGAATAATGGATGCATAATAAATACACCTATTGCAGGCTAAAAGAAAAGAATATACGTATTGCTTATCTCCATCACGCCGGCAAGAAGTCACCGCTACGGACCTCCGCTCTACAGAAAGGTACATGTACAGGTACATGTACAGGTACATGTACAGGTACATGCAGTGCTTGAAGTGCGAGGGAAAAAGTGCCGGTACTCACATGTTGGCGTGTGTATCGGTTGGTAAAAGCAAATCATTATAATATATAATATAAGTATTACATTCCACATTTCTACAGTGAATAAAATATACTAGGTGATGTTCAGAACAAATGTATGTATTCTCTATTTAATGATATAGAGATGTTCAGGTGTGGCTCTTTGTGCCTTTTTGGAGCCAGGCAAACATTACTGGCATAAACGTTACATTCGACTCCATGACTTACTATATGCTCCTTCTCCACTACAGATCTAGTACCCCTATAGTAACCCCTCCATGTAGCAGGACTAAAGTGTTGTATTTACAAAGTTAATACAAGTTACGACGTGAATCTTCTGCATTTTCCAGAATCACCATGGTAAAAGAGGACTCAACTCTCACCCTCATATAGCATCAGATTCTAATTACTTGTTAATCATGTGTCAAATATAGTGAATGGCGGTTCAGATGAGGGGGACATAGTGTGTCAAGTGTGCCACAAGTGTGTCTCTGTGTGCATTTGGAGTGATCTTGAATACATCCATGTTTTGGAGACGTTAGTTTGAGTTTCTTTATTCATAACTAAAATAAACGAACAGTCATGTTATCAAAAGCAACCTACTGCACCGCAAGTAAACATTGGTTTGTAGCGGCAACTATTACAATTAAAGATCAATACATAACACAAATAATCAATGCACAATAATTATTGTATGTCACCAATTGTCACCAGCTGTTTAAAAAATGTAAATAGACATTTATTTATATTGCTATTGTAACTGAGTGTTGGCACTTTTAAAAGTACGGAATGCCCCGAGCGGATAAAATATATTCGTACCAAATGATACCCAAGTTTGTTACATACGTCCTCCCTTTCAAGAATAAACGTCTTCGTTTAAACAAAATCCCCACCAACAAGGCAGGAACAAACTAAAGTCAGTGCAAAACCACATAAGGCACCCACGTGATAAATCTCATAGGCAACAAACAGACACTATACAACAGACACTCCATAACAATAACAACAATCCACAGCAACTAACAAGTGTCAAAACAGTTATTTTTAGGGTTTGTGTCGAGCCCTCTCATCATGGTAGTGCTTCTGCCGCTCTTGAGTTTCCGTACCACACATTGTGCATGTGTACTCTGTGCAATGACAATAAAGTTGAATCTAATCTAATCTAATCTAATTCTGGCCCCGTTGAATGCAGCTTCCAACTTCTTCCATAATGACGAAACAAACTCTGTATGGGAACCAAACACCTGGGATTCAATTGCACGGGTAGTTATCAGCATGTCCGTCAGGACTCTTGCCTCTTGTCCATGGGCGAGGAAGTAGGGAGTGAATTGAGTGCTGGCATGTACGCATGTGTTGTAAGCAAATGCCACTTGTCTCACATACTCATCCCATTCACCGCACAGTCCAGTAGGGTCTTCACCAGCTGATCAATTACGATCCTGTTGAAACGTTCCACCATTCCTTCTGATTTCGGACTGTAAGGAGTGGTACAGGTTTTTGTGATCCCAGCATCCGACAGAAGCCCTGCGCGAATTCTGCTTCAAACTGGCAGCCCTGGTCACTGTACTCTTGCAGTGCTCTGGCAGCCCGTGCACCAACATATAGTCCTCAAAAAATCACCGCGCCATAGTTTGTGCTGTCTGATTGGGTAGAGCATATACTGTAGGTTAACACATTTAGGAAAATACTCCTCAACTACAAGCACATACCGGTTTCCTTTGGTCGGCATGGGCAACTCGAGAATGTCGGCTGCCAACTCTAATGGATGGGTTGCCTGAGACCCTCCCATCGGTACTCAATGTGGGGGCACTGGGGACCGGCATGTCTGGCAAGCTTTGCACTGCTCGCACCACGTCTTGATGTGGTGCGCCCTCTGTGATGTTGAGATGGGGGAACCCTCCAGCATCACAGGGGGCACATCATGGGCAGATAGGACACACACACATTTCAGCAGCTGTGTTTGGCAGCAAGTCCAAATCTATCTCATTCACTGCATAATACTCCCCCAAATGCGTGCCCTGCTGTAATGCAATGTAATACTTTGTAGGGTTTAGAACCTGAGTGCATGTCAGTCCGTTCTTCACAGAGGTGACTGTGTGAGTCACCACTAGGTTGGACGTGTCTGGAATATTGGGCTCCAAGTAGCCAATAAAGTTATTCAAATAGGCCTCTGACGGGCCAGCAGGGCAGACATTGACAGGCACTATAGCCTCACTGAGAGTAGGGAAGGTCATGGCGGTGGCAATGGACACGTTACAGCACACAGGCGTTAGATCCTTCCCCCTGAGTAGAGGAAAGTTGGCGCTAATCGGCCATGAGCGATGTCTAATAGGGTGTGATCTTTCAGTAAAAAGTCCCAGCCCAATAACACCGCTTGTGTCATCACTTTCAGCATTTTTCCATAATCAGAGAATGCCTCGAACAAGCCAGCTGACTTCAGCAGCATATACCACTCATGTGCAGTAACACACTTGCATACTAACTGCTTGCATACTAATAGCATACTAATACTTTTGTTATTCTTAAAGACTTGTTTCAGATATTCCCATATCTTCTTTCTTAATTCCATTGTATTGCTTATGTGACAATTGAAATAAATTGACTAAGTTAACTTCCTTGTTTACATTTTCAATAAAGCTCGTGTTGTAGTGTTCAATCAGTTACATACATTCCATACTATATTCCATACAATATAAAGCGATATGTAGATTATTAAATAGGCTATTATCATAATCCAACAAGTGTCAACCAAATAAAATGACTGGACCTAGCTGGACTCCCCCCAGTGGAAAGACTTTGGCTGTGCCCCTGTTGATTGCCATTGCTGAATTAGCTGTATGCTCTACTAATTATTTAATATCATACAGACAATTTTTATATATTTTTTGAGGGTAGATGCTATATCAGCATTGATTGGTTGAGTGCCAATTGATGTCCTCTTTCTACTAAAATAACCACGCTCAGTTTTTATATGAAATGGATGTCATCATGAATCATGAACACTCGCCAATTTGTACGCATGCATAGTTTTAAAACAGATTCAAACAAATGGTGTTTGACCATACCATGGAGTAAGACAAGTATGTTTCATGATTGCACTTTTAATCGTGTTTTGCCATAATCCCACAAGCATTTTTTTAATGAATGAAGACCGCCCTAACCCTCAATTTTAATGACAAATATTTTAAGTAATTATTGAAGTCATCATATTCCTTCATATTAACTACTCGCGTAAGTAGTGCAGAAAATTGATTTACAAAGGATGTATCGGAATATAAATCTTCCACAATAATTCAGCATGACCAAAGGAATACAAAAAAGTGCAAATTGTCATCTGGCACTAGGACACCCAAATAATCAAAATATAATATAGGCCATATTTGTTTCCCTTCGGTATTCCGATTAAAAATTTTCTAATCTGTAAATGCATTATTGACACAAACAATAAGTCAATAAGTTAAGAGTACATGACCACCTCTGACTGTATTAACCCATTACTCTTTAGTAATAGTAGTGATTAACAGTGTAATGACAACGAACAAGCACACAATACAACAAACATAGTAAAATAAAATGTTCCTATTCCCATTAAATGTTTTGATACCTTTAAGGACAATAACAAGGTGCTAGATTTTGGAGTAATATAGTGCCCTTATTCTCCAATACAATGACTATGTTACTGGAAAAAGTGTGTCAAAAGACTTCCACAAATTACTACTCCCCATTGGCTACAATGAGCTAGTCAGAGATCAGAGACAGCTCCACCATTGGATTGGTGATCTGATCAGAATTTAAAGCAATGACGACATGGATAGTTGAGAGCCACTGGTTCTGTGGGAATAAAATAGGAGAAAAGCTTCCCTGTCTGACCGAATTGCCCCTTTGTAGAGGCCAGTGAATTGTCCTGCATATGTCATCTTAAGACTCTGGTGTTTTATCTGCATCTACAGAGGGAGAGCTGGAACACTGCTGGTCAAGAAGAGTTGGAGAGTTAGGATGAAAGGGGTTGGATGTGGTTGTGGTTGCTGTGGGCATAGACACCACACTGCACTCCTCTATTGCACCTGCGTTGTCTTCAAATTCCCCGACCAAGTTGATTGCAGTGCCCAGGTTTTCAGAATGGAGAAATAACTTACGACCTAGGAACAAAGCGATAACATTTTCAGACTACTGTATGTTTACTCAGAGTAACTACCCACTACACATGACGTTTGTGAGCATCTTAAATGGCTGACCAGTATAGAGACAGAAATGTCGCTATGTAAGACTTTGCTTTTCACAAAATATACAATGTTGATTCAAAACATCAACAGCACCATTTCTTCAGTGTGCAAAGTTACAGTTCAATGTTTAAGTGGCAAATGCTATACTTGCAGGAGAAACAGAGAAGCCCATCATTGGTCAAACTTTACCTGGCAGTCTTTTGGACAATTTTGTTGGTGTGTCTGGCAGACAGAGTGCATTTGTTTGGGTTTTCGTGGAGTAAGTAGTTTCAGTTGAGTCCAATGATCCTATGGACATGAAAATAGGATTATATCCCATGCATGAACAACACACAGCATGTCAAATCAAATTGTCAGCAAATAAGCAACTATTGTCAACAATTCATTGTGAATGGGTTTAAAGTTAAAGTTATTAAAAACAGTAGCCTTTTTCCAATTTTAACGTGGCTCCATAGAAAATTGAACATTGTCCTGAGTTGCCCATGTTTAAATCCATAGTTTATGATTAAGCGAAGGACCCTGGGCAGGACTCAGAGACATGACATTTAGGCTCCATAATTATCAGGACAAATGTACAAATTGAAAACATTTAATCAAGTTAAAGCTAAATGAATATGTGGAATGTGTTTAATGAAGCCAAATAAAAAAACTTTAAAAAAAACTTTCATGGGAACAAGCCAAAATAGCTTACCATCAGTTAAGTTGAACGTCTTTCCCTTTATCGAGGTCTCCACGGGGGAAAACCAGTTTAACACAGAGCTGACCACAGGAAGCTGCCGCAACAATCCCTGAAGTTTAGTAAAATGATATTACATATATAATGAATGTACATACAGAATATAACAATGTGCATGCTTAAATGTAATGCATTAGATAAGCACGCGTGTGCACACACCAAACACACACACACACACACAGTAATGGTCAAAGGCAGTATTTAATGACACCTCATTTTATACAAATAATTTTTAGTCAAGTTTTGTTTTTGCCACTTCCTGCTATGTATGTATAGTAGAGAGCACGCTGTCTCTCTGGTGATGAATGCAGAGTAGGATGCGGAATGGGCCTGTGCTTTATATTATTGTACATTACATTGTTTGTATGTTGGAGACCAGGCGTTCCACTGGACCAACTCTCAATAAACGGTGAAACTGTTGTCTGGTGGAAAGTGTCGTCTGCCGTTTCTCCGCTATGTGGCTATTCCGGAGCACCTAGCCTACACCACCCTACCACCACCCCTCGTTACAATACATATACACACACAGAATCACCCTTTTTTTCAATATAAATGTATTGTATTGACAGTCAGTCATTGAGCTGACTTTTGTTTCTCTGAATAATGTGAATATCCGGGTCTGTTTCTATGGCATTATCTGTGCTTTCCTGAATAACGTCCGGATGCATTCCTACTATCTAGTATCCTTGAGTCGATTTAATGCAGCAAGTGGCCCTAATAAAATTGTGTTTACAAATGAATATAAATGAGGTAAAGATTTTATTATGATTAATCATGTAGCCCTAACACACACACTTTATTGCTACCGGATTACCAGGCCAACCCTATGCCCAATAGCTGTCACTCGGTATACATTATACCTAGCTACAGCTGGGATGCCAACTTGCAAAACAAAGTGAAATGAACAGACGTAGACGTCTCAGAGTACATGTAACATTGAGTTGTAATTCTTCTTCCTTTAAGAGGTGGATATAATAGATTAACTATAGAGAAATACTTAGAGAATAGAGAATACTTATCTTCTGTCAGCCCATCACAGAAGATAATAGACAACTTGTTATGTAGTTAAAAACAATGGTAAAGTTGCAGTTGCTAACATGTTAGCAACTGTAAATAGTAAGATAAACAAAAGAAAGAAAGTTTGGTTACATGAACAGCGCTAATCACTGCTGGAAATCCAAAGAAATCCAATTGACAGAGGAAGACTGTGTTGTTGCTGGGTGGAATAATCACCTCTTCAGAGAGTCTGTTCTCACTGTCCTTCTGCAGCTGTAGCTCAGCTTCCAGGATGCCTCTCTGCACGACCTCAGCCATGTTCTCAAACAGCTAAGGCAGGAAATCAAGTCAGCCAAGTTATCCAACTCTGTATAATGCTATAAATGACTACAGACATCACATTTTATAGCCATCAAGCAATTGAGGAATTGTACATTTGTTGGAAACAATCAAGTTTGATGTGAAGTTGGCATTACGTTTGAGTAGCAAATGGAAAAAAAGAAAGAGACAATATTTCCATAATCTTAAGTATGCTTCCAGTGGATTTGAGTGCAAAAGACACTGTGCGTGTGCATGGGTTTGCTTACTCTCTGCACTGGAATTTATGCTGATCATGAATAAAAAGTAAAACAGAAGTCTTTTGATGTTATATAGTAATAATGTTATATCGTTATATATCTAACGCACCCAAGATTGAGGCAAATGAGAGGGTTTGTATGTTCATGACACACACCAACTTATCATGCTCATCCCTTTGATGCCATACAGATTAAAGATTTGTGGTCGTTACCTTTCCATTTTCCTCAATTTCTCTCCCAAGGGCAGCAACTGTGTTGACCAACTGTGAAACGTTAAGCTCCTCGGTCACCATGCCAACAAACACACGGTCACTTGCTGTCCCATACTCTGGGCCTGAAGACAAGAGAGTCCTCATTATTATTTCTTATTATTATTTCAGCCAATTCCAAATAACCATGAAAAGTGAATGAAGGCATATTACAGTACCTGAAGAAAAGGTGAGGTTGCTTTCTATTTCTTGTAATTTTGTCATAAGTGCGCAGTTAATCTTTTCCACTTCCTGGATTTGTTTTTCCTCCATTTCCCCAAACCATTGAGGGTTAAACCTAAATTAATCACAATTGTTACCAAAAGACAAAAAAACCAAGAGTGCAATAGTTGATACAATTAGCACAAATTGAAAACATTTTAGTTGGTTAGAAGGGGTTGATTAATAAGCACTAGGACCCCTTCCGTTCACCCTTCATACTAGGGCTGTCAAATTTATATTACTCGAATATTCTCAGAATAGGAAAAAAACGTCAACATTCAAATTGTTTATTAAACTATATAATAATAATAATTAGCGGACGGACAACCCCCGTCTTTATTGTCGCGGTCACACCATGCCTGTACACCCGTGCACGGCGGCCCTCCCAGTCCACCCCACACACACACACACGCCCCCATAGGTGTCGCCATGAAATTGTTCCTCTGCTTTTATCCCATCCATGGCCATCTTCCTCCGCGGTCAGGCCAGGAGCGGTGGGCAGCTAGTGCAGTGCCCGGGGACCACCTCGATCCAACCGCCACTGGTCAGGCGATGGTCTTCTTCCATGTTTTTAGAGGGGTTATATATACAGTGTATATATAGGGAGGAACCCCAGGGAGCACGGGGAGAACATGGAAACTCCACACAGAAAGGGCTGTTCACGAAATCCCAGTACTGAAGACATGGGGAGAACCAACCACGTCCCAGGCGGGAATCGATCCCAGGACCTTCTAGCTGTAGATATTACACCGTGCCCTATAGATATTACACAGATATTACTATATATAGTAATATCTGTGAAAATAGAATATGTGAACTGAAGAAAGACCGCACTCCAAATCATTATGTTGTACTCTGATTCCGAATGCCCGTTACGTTTTCATTCGTGCTTGGCAGCTACAAGGCAATAACATCATCACTCGCTCAACTCTGCTTGGTTCTATTAACCTAGCAACTATGAAATGCTTGAAACTTTTTCTATTCAAATCTTACTGTGCCATCTGTGATATTTGTTGTTTCGCTCTCTTTGGACAAATCTACTTTTGTTGTGTTAGCTAAATTCCCTAAATGTAATATCTATTAATCATTCACTAAGGGTCAAGGGAAAATTGGAATGCAGGGGACAAATTGTGGCCAGAATGTCACAATTGTCTTTCCTGAATTCTAGCTATAGAGCACTACTCCAGGCACACCCACAGATAGACTGGGTAGGGAATGAGGTGAAAAATCAAATTATATTTTAGGACAGAAAAAATTACAGATTTGGCAGACCAGTCTTGTTTCTTTGTAATAGGGGTCAGGAGATATGCTTGCTCAAAGTACAAATTTTAACCGATCCCCCTTTTGTACTTTCGATACAATTTGCCCTTATTAACCTGACCTATGTTTTTTTATGCATACAAAGTGAACTGATGATTGGCCAATGATAACCCTGCTCTTTGGCTCCTTGAAAGCTGATTGGACCAATTTGTGGCTCCAGCAGCCAGGTTCTTTCTGGCAAAGAGAGGGAGATTTGTTCACCGTGAGGAGAGACACATGTCAAATTTGTCATGACTGTAGGTCAAAGGGGACAGAGGTTATGCTTGTTCTTGTTCTCAATCGATTACTGTGGTACCCCCTCATTGGCCGATTTGGATAACATTTGTCCTGACCGAGTTTGGTGGGGTTAATCCTGCAATCCTGGGGTTAAAGTTAATCCTGCATTTTGGCCCCTTAAAGCCAATGTGGGCCTATGGCCAGCATGTTGTGTCAGGTCTGAGGACCATTTGTTCATCCTACAGAGAGACATATGTGAACAAACTTTCATGATTATAGGTCAGTGGCATCCGGAGATATGCTTGTCCAAGGATTTCATTTTCAGTTGATTCTTATAGCACTCCCTAATGTCCAATCTGAATACATTTTGGGTTGTATAATTTTGACCTATGTCGGTTTCAATGTACCATTTGACTGGCTTATGTTAACTGCCCTTTGGTTCCTTAAATTTAAATTGGTCCAATTTCGGCCTCTGGCAGCCATATTGTTTTGTCAATCGACATGATGAGCTTTGAGGAGTTAGCACTTTTACCCTCAACCATCCCCAAGTTGGTCTGCTCAAATCGGACATTTGGGCCTGTGGTCAATTTGTCACAAGAACAGACTTCCCTTCACATGAGTTGGTAGATATTGGTACATAGATGGTGTGTACCTACGTATTTTTGCCCAAGTCTAAAATCCTAGAATCCTGAATTGAACAGAAAATGGTGGAAATGTATTCAGGCGGAAGTCATAGGTTTTTGAAGCAAATGTGTTCAGCATTAGATACATACAGTATGTGTACCCAGTTTCATCACTGTAGGTGAAGTCAGGAGATATTGTTCAAAGTTAGCATATTCAGATGATTAGAATAGGGGTTTTGGCTGTGCAGGTGTTTTTGGTGGAATAATAATAAAACGAACAATTACAATAGGGTGCCGCCCTGTCCTTGGTACCATAAACATATCATAGAAAGTGCTCCAATTAAATATGACCCAACTTGTATTATCTTGCATGCATGAGTGTTACCTGACAATGCCCAGGCCTGGCCAGCTCAAGTCCTCTATGTGAGTGAGGAAAGGGGAGTGTCGCTGCACCTCCTGTCTGAAGTCTTCTCGGAGACACAGCGTTGAAGAGAGTACAGGTACCAGCTCCATCAGCTTCTCCACCAGTACCTCTACATCTGACTGCTGGGTCCCCAGGACTGACAACATTAGATAGTTGAGAGGGGAAAAGTCATATTCACCTTATCTTCTTCACAGATGCAAAATCGTTTTTGGTCAGTTTGAAACATAGTCAGGAATATTATATGATCGGCAACATAATAATCTATGCTATTTTGTCACTGGTACTAAAATGCTTTTCAATGTCACCAAAATAATGCCACCTGATTGGACCTCATAAGTCAGTCAGCAATCTTGTAGAAATGTCAGCCAGTCTGAACAATCAAATATCTTAAAATAAAGGTTAACATTTTACGAAAATCCCCACCTGTTGTTCCATATGGATTTCCATAGGGTTGCTGACATGCTGGTGTAGGACGGTGTAGGAGTTACCTGCTGCAGTCATTAACGGGTTGAAGCGAACGCATGTGCCATCATCCTCCAGCTCCACCACATCCACTCCGCTGACGGGCACCAGCTGGGTCAAACGTTCGCCCAACTGCAAACATTTGAAGTATTTTTCTATTTAACCATTGAATCAATTTCAAGCCCAATTTTCTTCACCAATTTGTCGTCATGTGCGTTCACGTGACACAACCCTGTTCTGTTGTTTTCCTCTGGGGAAATTGTTGAAGTGAAGGGGACTTTTAAGTTGTAATTATTAAAACCAACTCATAGATTTGCAATCCAAAAACACAATGTTTTGAGCTGCGGTGATTTCGTGTAGGTTGCCTGCTATACCACGTGAAAGCGAAGTGAAAGCACCTCACAGATGCTAATTAACAAATTAATGCAAATAATGCCAACATGGGATGAAAACGTACCCATCTATTAAAGGTATCCATGATGTCTTTATCTTCAGTGCAGTATCCCTCCACCAAAGCATCACAGTGCTCTGACAAGGGAGACAAACATGGAAAGGGAACATCAATACACTTATCAATCTATTGAATCAAACTAGAGATGGCTTTGTGAGAATATATAGGCAAGCACACACATACACACATAGATATATATAGATTTTAAAACAGTTACATACTAACCACCTTTAAGAAATTTCTTAATTCTTTTATTTAGCTTCTGTTGAGTTGGAATTAAGTGTTTTACAATGAGACCACCACACACACACCTGCATGTCAGACATTTACATACATTCTTAACTTAATTCTCCACCTCAACATACTGACTTATCAACTGATGAATTATGTTGAATTATGTTAAATGTTAATGTTAATGTTGTGTTGGGTCTGCTCTGTGAACTGGATGCAGAGTGCCCAGTTGTTGAAACATTGAACCCCTGCCACCACTGGGTCTGTTCTGTAGACAGCTCTACAGTACTCTGTAAAGCACTGCTTCTCCGTGCTTTACTATGAGAGCCACGTTAGTAGGGAGCTAAATCAAGGCCAATATTTTTGCAATTGAAAAACGAAAACATTTTGATCTTATATTCAAGCAAAAATAAGCATATGAAAAGTTTTTTGAAAGGTTTTTTCAAATCTCCCCATCAGTGCATTTATGAAGATTATAATAATTTCACCCCCCCGAAGAATCATTACCTTACCGTGGTGGGGGGGTTTGGGTGCCCCAGTGAACCCTACCTGGGGCAACAGCCCCTGGTAGATTAGATTAGATTAGATTAAACTTTATTGTCATTGCACAGAGTACGCATACCAGTACAACGAAATGCAGTTAGCATCTAACCAGAAGTAAAGTAGTAGCAAAAGTGCAACAGTATAACAACAGTATGACAAGTATAACGACAGTATGACAGTGAACGGTAACACTGACAGTAGCCGTATGAGCAGAATATACAGAGAATGTACACCATCTACAGGAATATACTGAATCTGCGGAGTGCATATAGATTTGTCTATATATACGGTGAACGCCATACATTGAGGAATGTACAGTATAGGCAGAATATACATTGGGTATGTACAGTATGGGCAAAGGTATCCTCGGAATGATACAGAGTCTACAGTGCATATAAGATATATATAAGAATAGCCAGAATCTACAGTGCAAATAGTATATGTTCATAATATGGATGTGTGTACAGTATGGATGGAGGTATATGCAGTATTGCGTGTACACTGAGGTGTACAACGGGGTATATGCGGGGGGCAGTGCAAGTGGCTGGTGGGTCCGGAGTCGACGTGCAGGGAGCAGTGCAAGTGACTGGCGGGTCCGGGTCTGGAGTCGACGTGTGGGGAGCAGTGCAAGTAACTGGCGGGTCTGGGTCTGGAGTCGACGTGCGAGGAGCAGTGCAAATGCCTGACGGGTCTGGGTCCGGGTCCAGAGTTGATGTGCGAGTGTTTCGCGGGTCCGGGTCCGGAGTCACCGTGCAGTGTGGGATCTGCAGAGAATATACAGAGAGGAGAGTGGAGTATATACAGTACATGTGCAGTACAGGGTATATACAGTTATGTACAGTATTATACAGTATACGGGGTAGTGCAAATATACAGTGTGCGAGTCTGACAGTGGTGCTGGTGTCACTGTGCAGTTAGGAGGGTGGTGCTGGTGTATAAGGAGTAGTGCAGGTGTGCAGATGTCGGGGGTAGGGGGACTCACCGGGTTGAAGAGTTCAGAAGAGCGACGGCCCTGGGGAAGAAGCTGTCTCTGAATCTGCTGGACAGCCTCGATGGTGGGGAGTGGGCAGCCGGTAATGTGTAAGTGCTGTCCTGTCCGAGGCGGTGCAGTTGCCATACCAGACTGTGATGCAGTTGGTCAGGATGTTCTCGATGGTGCAGCGGTAGAAGTTCACCAGGATCTGACTGGAGAGATGTACCTTCTTCAGTCTCCTCAGGAAGAAGAGGCCCTGGTGAGCCTTCTTGACCAAGGCGGAGGAGTTGAGGGACTAAGAAAGGTCCTCGGAGATGTGAACGCCCAGGAACTTGAAGCTGTTCCATTAATATAGATTGGGGAGTGTGTGAAACCCTTCGTCCTCCTGTGGTCCACGGTGAGCTCCTTGGTCTTCTTGGTGTTGAGTGCCAGATTGTTTTTGGCACACCAAGCTGTAAGGTGCTGGACCTCCTCCCTGTAGGCTGTCTCATCGTTGTCGCTAATGAGGCCCACCACCGTAGTATCGTCTGCAAACTTGATGATGGAGTTGGAGCCATGCACAGGTATGCAGTCATGGGTGAACAGGGAGTAGAGCAGAGGGCTCAGCACGCAGCCTTGTGGGACCCCGGTGTTCAGGGTGATGTTGAGGAAGGGTTGTTATTAATTTTGACAGATTGTGGTCTGTTGGTGAGGAAGTCCAGTTGTAGAGGGGGGTGTTGATACCCAGCTGAAGGAGTTTGGATACCAGCTTGGAGGGGATGATGGTGTTGAATGCTGAGTTGAAATCAATGAACAGCATTTTTACGTAGGTGTTCTTATTGTCCAGGTGAGAGAGAGCGGAGTGTAGCATATGGCATCCTCCATCCTCCAGCCTCTCGAAGCACTTGGTGATGATGGGGGTGAGTGCAACGGATCGGAAGTCATTAAGGCTCTTGGCGGAAGAGTGTTTAGGCACCGGCACAATGGAGGTGGTTTTGAAGCACACGGGGACAATTGCTTGGGCTAGTGACAGGTTGAAGATGTCAGTCCAGACCTCAGTCAGCTGTGTGGCACAGGCCCTGAGCACCCGACCTGATGGCCCCCTCATGGTTGTCCCTCTAGTAGTGAGCGTAGAACGTGATTTAGCATAATAACTTGAAGCAGGAACAATGCAACGTGGCCATCGTCAAACCTCTATCAGTCAATGGGCAATCCAAGCACAAGTATAATATTTAGACAACACACCGACTTCTAGTGCGTTTTCACACCAATAGTTCGGTAGACTCGGTCCAGGGGTTAAGTCGGTTAGCGTTCAGACTGGATTTCTTTAGGCAAGAGAGTATATCAGAGGTAAACTTGACAAACGGCTTCCGGGATTTCAGACAAAATGGAGCAGCGACAACTTTGTGCAATTCATTTTTTTGTGATGGTACTGCTTTGGTGTTCCTACCAATTGCATAGAAGAAAGTGCAGAGTATCTGCAGCTGTTGAGACAGCGAGTGGTCACCCTTTGGATGCATGCATTTGATCATCCGTTAACTTCAGTGTCGTCTATTACCATCGTATTTTGGGCAATGTTACATAAATGTAAATTGGACTTCTACAGAAGCCGCTGTCTACAGAGGAACAGACAGACCTCCTTCCCAGCAGTGCACTTTTCCTTTACTGTGGCATAGTTCTTCTCTCTTGGCAACAACTTCTGACTCAAATTAAGAAGTGGGTGTTCCTCACCTCCATTGATCTGTGATAGCCCCTTGGGGTTTGACGAGGTCTACCAATGGTGTAGCCCAGGTAATTGGTCACTGAAGGCCAGCTTACATTTCTTGGGATTTGTTGTCAAAGTTGTAGTTTGTTCTGTGGCAGCCATTTTGTGATGTCACAGCCGATCTGGTGTGGTATGAAAGGGGCGTGGTTTATCGTCAACAAGTGAGGCAAGGGGACGGACGATTATTTCGCCAGTCACCATGCCGATCACAAGATATAATATAGAATATATTAAATATACATAATATATAAACATTCACAAAAGCACTTTCCTTGTTTGTAAAAACTATGCCAATACACCTGATTTTGATTATTGATGTATTTGAAGTTGCTGTGAAAAGCGTTGGATACACAGTTGTGTTTTAATCCGGTTTCATCGGATTCACCATTGATGACTAAATGTGAAAGTTACTGTGCTTATGTCATAGTTATGGCTCACTACTGGCACAATTACAAATTAAATGACTGGTTTGAATGTACAGAGACTGTGACCCCCGTCTAACTATAGATACAGCCGTTCAGCTCAGTTAGTCGGCCTTGCCTCAAAATAAGCCTTGCCTCAAAATAAGCCTTGCCACAAAATAAGAGCCAAAGATCTTTATTAAAAGCAATTAAAATGCTGAACTATTAGCTTCCCGACGAATAATTCACAGATGGTATTAAAATGACCAATCGAGGTGTTGGAGACGTGGTGTGTGCTGCATGCCCTCCAGACAGCCCTCTGTCAGACCGCCACCCTCACTGCTGCCAATGAAGATCAAGAGAAACAACTGTTCACAAGGACAAGTACTCATGATTATACAGCCGGATACATGGTATGCATAGAATGTATATTATATTGCCACATCATGTACCGTGGATTTATTGTCAAGACAGTGTTTCAGAGAACAAGCAATGACAGCTGGACGAATGCCAAACTCATCATTGCTTGTTGAACACCAATCCATTAATGATGGCTGTACAATGAACAACTTCATTTCACCCACGTTGACCTCTGTGTACCTCATAGGGCAGCTTGGTTACACAGTGTTGTTCATCTCAATAATACGTCTGATTCCTGCCTTTTGAAAAAGGTTGGTGTGCATGCATGCAGGCTGTTCCTTCACCTATACGGCAGATTGAGGGCACAGTAAAGAGCTGGAGTGTTGGGGGTTTGAACGCTGACGCCTGGGCTCCTGCTGACTCTCAGTCCATGTCCGCCACCAGGTCCTGTCTTAACAGAGCTCACCGACTCTGTAGACAACGGACTGGCCAGGTGAGAGCAGCAAATACTCAGGGGCTCCAAACCAGAGATATCTACACACACACATGTGCACACGATTAGCCACGTACAGCAGTGTTTTCAGTTTCAGGGAATGTAAAAGTCGTCAGTGTGCTCACCCAACGCCACGCTCCCTCTGTCAGTGCAGGCGCAACCTTTCAAGAACAGGGAGTCAGCAAGAAATTGCTGCTTCAGTAGGGAGGCTTTCTCTTGCTCAAAGTCTTGTTGCTGTTCACACAGAATAAGTAAATATAAAATTAATAGTTGGGCCAGACCGTTGCTGTGTTCAAATGTCAGCTGAAAAGTATTGGGTTGGTTTGGGGGGGCTAATAATTAAATCTAGCTGATTGACAAGGCTGAAATATACATAAATGGGATACACTCTCAAACACATGGTGATCATGGGTCAGTTTAACCACTTTACCCTACTGCTCGTTCCTATGAATTGTATTCTTTGGGGAGTAGAGGTTGCTACACATCTCTCTCAGAACAACACCTGGACTTCTTGCCTGGTGGCCTAGTCGGATGGCTGCGTCTGTGAACGACTGCCTCTCCCTTTCAAAGCTCTGCCTCTGACGATGGAGTTCCGCCCACTGGGCCTGAAGCCGAGCCCACTCCTCCAGGAAATAGGAGTCAGCCAGGTCAGAGGGCACAGGTGAGAACAGGCCATCCTGGAAATGAGAGATGGCACAAATGGCTGATGCTGTCATTACATAGATGGTGTTTGCGGGCAGGCGGGGGGGCCTTTGGGGTACACTTGACTGGAACCCCATACCTGCAGCAGCTGCTGCTGTAGTTTCACCAAGTGTTGACACTCTTCCAGTTCAGTCTCCATCTGAGCCAACATCAACGGGTCAGTACCCACAGCAGAGCAGCCTTTGCACAGAGGAAAGAACAAAGCACTGGCTCATATACTGATGATAATGTTTGGGTCTGGTAGCTCCATGCACGACCCGACATTCTGTAATATACTCCATTACGAAGACACACAGGCCCCGTAGTCTAAAGTCTGATGGAGGTGTTGCAATTTCTTTCGACCAATCAAGTAGCTGGAGGCAGGGGGTCTGTTTGCATGTAATTGGTAAACAAACTGAGCTAGCAGTAGTAAACAGAAGTTTTGCTACAACATAGCTGGATCAACAAAAGTCTCATGCCGGCTGGCTGGGCCAAGCACATCCATACAGCTCATGGGCATGACCCGGGGCAGTTGGGACAGGTGTTACGCAAGTCAAGGTCAGCGGGGCTATCCGCCCCAAGGTCAGGTTCAATTGGCCACACTTTATGTAAACACATCCACTTTACCGTCAAAGATGAGGTGTCCTAATCTTCTCTGCACCCTCAGCCAGCTCTGTACGACCCCACCGGTCACATGGTCACCTAGGTCGGCCTCCGCTTCAAGCAGCTGACTCAGGGGGCTGCCAATGGCCTTCTGGTGGTCCAGGTCCTGTAGAGTCTTGGCGATACAAAGCAGTGATGTAATCCACTGCATCTTGTTGAGCCCCTGTCCTCAATTTTAGGTCTGACCGTTTTTGCGAACCCAACTCCTCTTAGTGTGAAACTGCTTACACATTTTATGAATTGTTTCCTTTTTTGGATGAAAAAAATAAATAACAAAAACTATCTTGATATCAAACCTATCTCTAGCTTGTGCATGTGCATATCAGTGGCCCAAAGTGGAGGTCCTGGCCTTGCCGTCCAGCTCCAGCGTACCCGCTCCATGTTGACTCGGAGGGCATGGAGCAGTGTGGTGGTGCTGTGGCGGAGCCTCATGGCCTCTCTGAGCTCCTTCTCCCTGCGCTCCAGCATCACTCCCAGTGCAGCCGCCTCCTGTCTGTGGAGGCACAGGTGGTGGAACTGACAAGCGCACAGACCTGTGTGTGTGTGTGTGTGTGTGTGTGTGTGTGTGTGCACGTGCGTGCGGGGGGAACATACCGAGTAGTAATCTTGGCTAATTGGGTTACCCGCCTCCTCTTCCCCTGCCCCCCTGGAACAAGGTTCAACACCTCTATGGCTAAAATATAGCACGGAAGAAAAGAGTGTAGGGGAGTTATGTGTTTTGTTTAAAACTAATGTATATGCATTTATAAAATGTTTCCTGTTCTATTCCTGTTTCCCCTTGTTCTATTAACCTTGCAATTATGAATACTTGAATCCTGTTCTATTGTTATCTTTATGCATCACAGCGATATATTGTCTCTTTCTATAAATGTACACATGCCGAGTCGCATCGGATCAAGGCGTCTGCCAAATGCACTAAACGTAAATGTCAAACGTAAGGTTGTTGACGTCGGAGCCTCACAAGGTCCCGTCTCTCTGCTAAGGTCGGGGTCAAGACGCGCTTTCAGTCTGTTGCAGAGCCGCTCGCCACGCCTCAACTGCGCCTCCTGCTGCCCACAGCGCGCCTGCAAACGACTGTAAATAGATGCGGTTTCATACAACGGTGACAAGGGTTCAGACTCCAACAAGATTATTCCACAAAAGACCCCACCTCACTTTCTCTCTTTCCGTCCTCAGCATGTCTTGAAGTCCGGCTACGTGCTGATCTCTTTCTAGAAGTTGATCCTAGGGGAGAAAAGGTGGACGTTGAAAACAACTCAACTGACATGACATTGTAAGCGTCTTTCAACGCCATACCCTGAGTGAGCGGCCCCCGTGTGCATGCCGTTCCCTCTTCTCCCACCAGGGTGCGCTTCGGGATATACCACTTAGACGTGGGTCGGGGGGGCCTACTTTGGAAACGTGTTTTACATCTGGAGGAGAAATGGCCGTAAGGACGGGGCGACAAGTTCAGGAAGTCAACGCAATAAGCCACAGTGCCATGTGATGACATCTGTAGGCTGAAGTCAAGTTAAAATCCGATTACCCGCTGACGCCTGGGCTCCTGCTGACTCTGCTCTGTTCTGCGGCGACGTCATCGTGCCGGGTTATCTCCCGACTAGGATGCGTTACAATGGCACGTTGTATTGTTTGATTTGAAAACGTGGAGTTGCAGCTACTTTGTAAATTAATTTCGCAATATCCTATTCAACGACTTTTTGCTGATCAAATGTTCTACTTCCTTGTTTGGCGTCTTACCTGACAGGTCGCGAAATGACGTCAGCCCCTCCCAGGTGACTGGGGTTAACCTAATCACCTATAGTGATGGAGCATGTCTGCAATACTTTATTTGTACAGCACTTTTACAACGTTTACAAAGTGCCCATAAAATAGCAAAAATGAATGCTTTGAATACAAATGAAGACAAATGCATAGACATTGTAGAATGAAGGAGATGAGGTTGAAGCTTGTGGTCTACCATTTGCCCATCTCAAATATAGAACTACGTTAGAATATAGCTTTGGCTATGCTGTTAGGCAAAAAGCGAAGAAAGAAAGGATTCATCTACGCAGAAGATAGACACCCGGTCGAGTCTGCACAACAAGGTTTAGTCAACCTTCTATTTTAGATTTCATTTGTAAACTTAATGTTCACTCACCCACAATTCAATGTGTGATAAAAAACAAATCTAAACACTGACGCAACACGATTCATGATTTTAGAAGTAATTTAATATAATTGGTTTTAAACAGTAGCAAAGTTAAGGCAGATTCATGTTACAATACATTTCTGATTTTGTTTAAAAGGCACAGGATTCCAGTGTGGAAAAGTCAATTTAAAAAAAAAAAATACAAAATCACACAATTCACTGAATTTTAGAAATAGTTGGTCAATGTATCTTTCACCATGCATGCTTTTAAGTTGAACCAATTGCATTCTTGACCATGTGTCAATCTTTTAATAAACAGATATTTTTAGGCTGATCAAAGCTATGTAGGACGCTGGAATGAAGAAGCAGGTCAATAAATAGACAAAGTAAATGAGATGTGAGGCAAACAAAGCAGCAAATATAGCCCATGCAGGGCAACCCAGAGGAGGGTTGTACCATTGGTTGTGTAGGCCTATCCAAAGTGTTTGGACATTGACGGTTGTCACAAATTAAGTGACAGTTGTGTACATAATATTGCAAGGGCATTCAGACATACATAATCCCCTCCCAGAGTGAACATTAATTGATGCGGTCAACAAATTCAATTTGTTTCTATAAGGGTCACATAACTGCAATTCATTAAATGTACTACAGGCTGATGAATGCTTGTAGTGTATTTGCCTGAGCAAATCTTTATGTGTTAAATGAATACATTATTAGTGAAAGCAACCTCTTAATTTTTAGTCAACTTAACACAGTTCTACAATGTTTTGAAAGATATACAGTTTGGCACAGTTTAGAGTGTGTAATAGCCTAAAAGCCTAGGCTATTGGTTAATAAGAGGGTCCGTTTTCAAGGAACCACTCATCCCACGGTCCATTATCTTTGGGTAACTGTCAGCAGCAGCAGATGTAGAAGAAAAAAGCCTTCAAAACAAGGGAAGAAACTGCAGAACCCATTCGTGTGGCTTACCCTGAAAGAGAGGCCCAAGAAACATACAAAAAATTCAATTACAGACAATTCTGCTCAAATATTTCTGATGAGCAATGCAAAGGCTAACATTTAGAATTGAACTCACATTTGCAATGTAACTGAGAGGCAACAGTAGTACGCTACAGGATACCTTAGAAAAGCGAGCAAGACTTGGGAGGTCTAAAAGGGTTATCACTGGAGGGCACGCCCACGAGGAGGGGGTCTTTCGAGGCGTTTTGCAGACAGAAATTCCTCAACTCCGCAGCAGCTTGGGACACCTTTGTTTGTAGAAAAGTGTGTGCGCAAACATACATATCTATATCCACACATATTTATATGTAAACATGCATATCCATTTATATAAAACTATCAAACATGAACACAATATTCTTACACTGTAGGCCTAAATGATAGTCACTATATTGTTGCATTTCACCAGTATTCAGCCTATATGATCAGGCCAGAGACAGCTCATCAAAGAACTGAGCCACTCTACATGGAGGTGGGGGGGCCACTCTACATAGGCTAGATCTAGGCCAGAGAAACGTTCATTAAGTGTTTGATTCGAAGGAAATCTTTTTGTGGAGCACTTAATCATGTGTTGTTAAACTGTATAAAGGCCACACGGAAGTGCACATCTCCGAGCTTGGAACTAAAGGTTTTTAGGAAAGATAGAAACTTCTCCCAAAGTGTGGAGCAACAGAATGCTGTAAGGAGTGTAGCTTAGCATGCTAAGCTAGCCGCCGCTAGCCCGTACCTTGATCCTGCGGACGCCGGCCTCCAGCCGCAGCTGCTTCACGGCTCTCTGCGCCACGGCGAGGTTGCCACTGGCGTTGTTGTTGGACATGACTGCGACAATTAGCGCAATTAAAGCGATAAAACTCAGACCGCAGGGGAAGCCCCTCTAAAACCTACCCGGAAGCCGGCGGAGGACGTCACGTCATTCACGCTGAACCCGCCCCCTTTGGCTCTGCGTCAATCGGTCAAAAATGTGACACGACGTCACAGCAGCGTCCCCCGATCGACTCGGGAGAACGTGTGTCGATGTATGGGGAGCGTGTGAGTGCTGAGTTCGTCTGTCGCTCTGAGGGTGCAGGGGTGAACTCTGTTCATACGAAAGTCTAGAAAGTCTGACGCATAGCAAGCATTCCAAAATTGAGATTTGATTTGATTAAAAAAATAAAATAAATAAAGTTCCTCATATACATGACAAACGATTGGTGAAACAAAAGGCATGCCCATGCAAACAGCACAAAACCAATATTATTGGAAATAATATTGCAATTAAACTCAAGAAGACATTTTCCACAGAGGGAGTGACTAAAGGTATATATTCACTTGATCTGCCATTTAAATGCCTTCTTTAGATGTAATGTAGCGAGCTGCATGACAGTGTGATGCATATTAAAGGAAACAGACACCGTGTTCACTGTTGATTCAGCATTAGCTATATTATAATGACTTACCATACAGCTAGATCAACCACCAAAGTTCATCAAAATGAATGTTGTGCAGCTGGTGGGTATCCTATCCAGTTCTTTCCTGCACAGCCGACTGATGCACCGAGTCCCCGTCTCCCTGGTGTCGTGAGGTGACAATGGACAGCTCAAGAGTTCAACCAGTCCCATCGCTCTGAGGATGTGCTGTGTGTTTCACACCAGCCACTCCACTGTCATAGTCACACTCTGTTGTCTTAGTTGATCTGTTCATTGCTCTGGTGCGTTATTGTATCTGTTCATTCACATGGTTTTGTCTGTAGGCCATTTTGTTTCAGCTGTTGTCGCTCCCCTCGTTAGTCTCCCTATTTAACCTGCCCCAATCTTGTCTTCATGGTCCGGTCCTAGTCCTAGTTCTTGTTCCTGCCTACATGAGTACTTAAAAAAAATGAAATCATTTAAGTTATCCCGCTGCCTACGGTTGGGTCCTTCCCCACCTACCGCTCTACTACACACCTGAGAGTTGCGAATAATTGTCATGCTTTGTTACCTTTTTATGCCTGTATCACACCCATTGCACTCCAAACTGTTCCTGGAAGGAGGGATCCCCAGTATTCTCCAGATCTCTTCCTTGTTAATGAAGGGAGTCATTTCTAGGGGGTTAGGGTTAAGGGGGGCTAATGGGGGGGCATCACAATCACTTGGCCACATAATCATATGGCCTGTAAAGCCCTTTGAGAATGTAACTGTGATTAAGGGCTATACAAATAAAATTGACTTGAAATTGACTTTAATTTCAAAGATAAATAGACCTACTAAACACAATGCAAATAGGGCTGACCACCGGACACTGCTACACACCACATAAATATAACTCTTTAAGGGCTCTTCCAATATGAGAACACAGACAGGGCATTGAATAATCTGATTTATTGTAGAAGACATTGCAGACAGCACAGGCGGAACAAAGGGAGCACGCTAGTGCTCTCTGAGTGTGTGTTGATGGCTGGTTTCATCAAGTTAGTCGCACTGGGCTTTTGACTGACAATTCAACATTTCTATAAGCCTTAAGCTATATGTCTACACTACAGTACTCATGGCATTTTCTGCACGAAATGCATTGTCTAGTTTATTTTGTTATACTTTACTTAACACACACCACGATTGCTGTATCAAAGAGTGGCGCACAAATGAGTTTAATACATTATTTATTGGGACAGATCAATTTCTTTCCAATGCAAATAATGACAGGCTTTGTAATTAACGAATGAAACCTAGATGAACGGATTTATATTCTTCCAAAACAATGCAGCGTATTGTTTTAGGATTAAGATAATATCATACCCTGGTGTATGTTCAGGTTCATGTACAGGTTCATGTACAGGTTCATGTACAGGTTCATGTACACCTTCGCAGATGACACCAGCATCTTCAAAATGGATGCAGTCGTTGTACCCAAACGGTGCATGTGCACAGTCTGTTATTGACGATTCACTTCCTCCACATCTGACTTCGTCCAACCAGATGATTCCTGCACCCTCTCCAAAATATCCGCTGGTTGTCACGGGATTGCCACAGCCCAGCTGCCTACACACCACCTGGGAATTACGCAGGTCCCAGCCATCATCACAAACTGTGCCCCAGTAGCCATCATGGAAGACCTCCACCCTGCCAGAGCAAGCGCCCTCTCCATCGACCAAGCGGACAGTCCCTGTCGATACACCTGCAAAACACATCTCTGTGAACCCACAATGCTGCTGTTGGCCCACTGCTGCCAGACAAACCAGGTATTGATCCATTACATCATATTTCTGGTTAACATATCAAGAAGCAGGCAATTTCAACTTCCAACTTCAATTCATTCCAAATATGTCTCAAATCCTAAGGAGACTTTACTTTATTTGTAATCATTTACTTCTTCCATATTTATTAAAAAAGGACTGATAGATTCTAATCTGTTTAGTAGACAAGCCATTGTAGAAATACATAATTGTATTATGAAAATCTCCATAGCAAAACAATGATCCGCAACTCCACCCCTCACCGGAAGCCAGTGAGCATGTGTGTGCGCTTATGGCTGACTTAACCTGTGGTGCACTTATTAGGCAATGCACCACAGGTGTGCAGCCCCACCCCCAGACTCTAGATGGGCCAGGTAAGGCTAATTAAGCCTTCTCCGTATTTTTGTGGAAATGCGGTTTTGGAAAGACAACCCCTTGAGATGGACCATCTTACCTCACTCCCCTCCTTCAAAACTGCACTCAATTATTATTATTATTATTATTATTATTATTATTATTATTATTATTATTATTATTATTATGTTTATTATATGTAGCCCCTCAGTTCAGCCTGTGTCTTAAAAGAGACGTATTAGCTCGGCCAACGTCTGGAGGCTTGCCTCCAGGGCAGCAGTTGCTGGTGTCGTGGCTCAGAAAACAAACTAAGTTACATCTAATTTCTCCTTCTTGATTGGAAAAGGAAAGTCCTGGAATCCAGCCATACATCCAGCCAAACCCGATCCAGTGTCACATTCTGTTCTGTTTACTTGTTGGGACCTGTTTATATTATTTATCTTCCCCCTGCTTGTTTTTATTTTCCCCTTGTCTTTCATGTGTTGCGTTCCTGTCGGCCATGTTTGTAGTCGTCTGTCATTTTTGTAGTCTGTGCTGTTCTGTTTCCCTGCCCTTGATTGTTGTCAGCTGTTGTCAATTACCTCATTAGTCTCCATACTTAAGTCCACCCCAGTCCTGTGTACCTTGTCTGATCCTACTGTGTGTTACCTTCGTCAGTTCAGTGAGTACCTTGCCTGCTGCCCTGTTGCCTGCTGCCCTGTTGCCTGCTGCCCTGTTGCCTGCTGCCCTGT
>OMOU01090124.1:0-29490 GCA_900312585.1 Malacocephalus occidentalis
GCATCCTTCATCCACAAAGAGTCACGCGTGGAAACACTCATTCATACTGCAGAAAAGGTGGGTCGGCCTTATCGCTCTAAATCAGTATCAACTCTAAAAACATAAACATGAGTATCTGTGAATACTGTACGTGTACAGCAACTCCTGGTAATTGGTATACAAGTGGTCTGCACAACTATTTGATTACCCTATATTTTGGCATGATTTATAGTGACATAAGGCTTGTCATTTAGTAAGACAATGAATATTACAATCATAAACATGTAACTTTGGCCATGGGCAAACCAGTGAGCTCCAGCGTCTTAACCCCCTGCAGAGGCAAGCATGTGTGTCAAAGGCTGCTAACTTAGTGAAGGACTCCAGAAACGTGACATTGGATGAGTTCATACCGGAGCGCTTCCTCTGCACTGGCGGCTCCTCCAAGTTCCGCACCTCAGTCAGTTGCCCTGGTAAGTTCTCCAGGCACACCGCGAGGTTGTTTGCATGCAGGGGGAGGTTCCCTACGGCCAGCAACACAGGTTTTCTGACAGTGGCCCCATCTGAAAACAATGTGCTTGACCACTCTAGGAGACTCCGGGAGCTCGCTGTTCCTTCGGAGCAAGATGCGCTACTTTCAGGTCAGTGACGAGACACAATTAACTGACTGTTTGTCATTTTCGTCATTGTTGTGAACAAAAGGCCTTTTTCACAGAGGTGCAACAGAACAGTATCTCATGAAGGTAATTTTGGGTTTAGACATGCAAGTGCCCATAATTAACACCTGTGTTCTATTCCACCTCTCTGATAAAGCGCTATTACACACTATTTAGTTTCTGATTTCTGTAGCTACACTACAGACGGGGTACAATTATTTGTAGTTAGGCTTCAAAATGTCTACTAAACGACCAAGTGTAAATGAAAAATGTTTTACAGCCAGTTTGTTTCTCTCTGACCTCTAGGTGGGGGTATTGAGTTGGGGCAATATAAATGTGTGTCAGGGCAGGGAGGAGGCGCAGCCTCCTGAGGATGCTCGTGACTTCCACATCAGCCTGTTCACCGTGGTGCCATGGCTAAAGCAGCACCTGGGCCAGGAATTGGACTTCCTGGCTGTGGAGTGATGGCTACCTCCCCGTCAGCCGTGTTCACAGTAGATGACCATGCTGCCTTACAGACCACGCTTATTATATTTGTAGACCATGTGTGGCATTCAAAACATGTTCCTGTCACTGTTACAATCTCAGCAGTATCCTATATTTCCACCTTACAGTATTTTTCTTTTTCTGGGAGTTGGTCATCATGCTGGGGTGTTTGGTTCAATAAAGTGTGTGACTACTGCTTAGACCTGGATGGAGAGAACACTCAACTGTGACTTGCACAGCAACACACAGCTTTCACCTTCACTCCAGACGCTGCTTTACATATTGTATAGTCACCTTATGTTACAGACGTCAGGGGAAGGCGAACACGGAATGGGAAGTGTTTGTGTGTATGAGCATTAACATTAAGACTATTGTCAACATTACATGGTTTCAGAAGAGGGATCATGCCTCAATGGCTTTGTCACATCGACCCCTTATTTTTACATTGCCAATAACTGGCGTAGATTCAACAAGGAATGGAGAATCTATTGCAACACAGGGCTGTCAGATAAATCAAAGAAAGTACAAGCCTACACACTCCTAAACCTTGCCGGTCCCGAGGCTGTTGAAAAATCTGAATCGTTAATTTATGCGGATGAAGAAAGTCACAACGATCCAGAGGTTCTTCTTAATTGCTAGTTGAATTATGCTTGCCTGCAAAGAACGTCAATCCGGACCGGCATGCTTTCAAAAGCCAGGCGAGTCATTCCAAGCTCACGTTCCCACTCTGAAAAGACGAGCGAAGAAGTGTGACTTTGTCACGCTCCATGACAAATTGATAAGAGATACCATCGTTCGTGGCATAGAAAGTGACATCCTCTACAAACAGCTACTCTGAAAAGAGGCTCACCCTGGAATAAGCGATTCATGATTCATTCATGCTTCATGAACAGTCATGAACAGTTAGAAAAGAGCTCCAACGTGTTAGGGTTAGGTTTAGGGATGTGTGTTAAAAAAAAAATTGCTGTGGCAACTGCAATACACAATAGACAACAGTCTCCTTAAATGCTATGCATTCAACAAACAATGCAATAATTGTGTCAAATTCAATCCTTTTGCTAAATGCTGCAAATCCACACCACCGCACCACTCAAACTCATGTTTGGGATAACACTTTTTATTGTGACCCAGTTGATCTACCTTCTCAGTTGGTAGAAACCTTCACAACGTTGAAACTGATGGAAAGGAGCAAATAAAGGTAAAAGTGGACAGCACACCATTGTGGCCAATGGGGGTGAAACAATCAACACAGAGGCAATACTACATTGTTAGTGGGGGCAATTAAAATGTCATGTGGTCAATAGGGATGTCCAGCACTTCAAGTCGTCCGCAACTCTCTATTGCAATATTACCCAATAAAATGTAGGTAACGGATTGAAAGTAACGGATTATGTATTTGTCTTATGGTTTTCCCAATAAGGGGTTTAAGATATCTGATTTTAAGCTTTTTATGTTTAAGTTCAAGGTCTGAGTTAATATTCGGGTCTGACTTTAAATTTGCTTGTTGAATATTGTGGCGAGCTTGGTTTTAAAGAATTGAATTGGCGAGTCACAAGATCTTCAGTTACAACAATCCTGTGTCCCATACACCGCACGACTCCAGGAATTGCTGTTTATTGTCACCAACCATACAACATGAAGACGAACCAACAGCCCGTTTCTAACACAGGTCACTAATGACAACAGTGTCCTCACCATGGGTGCCACCTCCAACAGAAATCCCATCCATGGTGAGGACACATACACAAACACAGAACACAACCATGTGACCCAAAACACAACACATTTTTTTTAACCCAATCAAAAACAACAACTCAAACATTAACAAAGAAATCCCTTGCGCCTGTCAGATAGATCGGCCATCATGAACGCGATCTATCCTCGGGTCGCCACATAGCCCCCACCTGAGGGGTCAGTTGTCCTCGACGACCCCATCACCCAGTACATAGTCCCTCAAGTGTTCAGGGGGCCGCCGCGGGCGAACAGGCTGCCTGGGGTTCACACAAAGCGCAATGGGATGAGAGTCACCCCGGTCAGGGCTTGGGGTGCTGCTGTCGCCCCCCTCCCTAACAATAGGCAGAGTGAGAGGGTGGTACGGCGCGAGCCTGTCCCTGTGCAGCACCACCATGTGCCCCCGACCGGGCATGCGCAGTCGGTACACTACCTCCGACAGCTGGGCCACGACCTCGCTCGGCCCTTGCCAGTGGCTGTGTAGCTTGGGGGAAACCCCCTTCTTGCGGACGGGACAATACACCCATACCTTGTCCCCTGGCATGAAGGCCATGTGTCATAGGCCATTTTCTGCCGCACTCCGGCGTTGGCCTGGGCCTGGCGAGTGTAGTCGTGGACCACCTGCAGGCGGTCCCTCAGCCTGCGAAAGTAGTCCAACTCTTTCCCCCCAACAACTTCAGGCTCGGGCGGGGCCCCGAACACCAAGTTCCCGCCCAAACATGAGGGCGGCAGGCGTGCACTGACTGGACTCCTGGACAGCAGTCCGGTAAGACCACAGGGCCAGGGGTAGGTGATGGTCCCAGTCCCGTTGGTGTTGGCTGGTGAGGATGGCAAGCTGGGTGGCCAGGGTGTGGTTAAACCGCTCCACCAAGCCGTAGCTTTGGGGATGGAGCGGTGTTGTCCTCGTCTTGCTCACCCCTAGCCGCCGGCAGACCTCACCGAATACCTGGGCCTCAAAGTTCTGCCCCTGGTCACTGTGGAGCTCGGAGGGGACCCCGAAGCGGGCGAACATCTCTTCCACCAACCTCTCTGCCGTTGTGATGGCACTCTGGTCCGGCACCGCATAGGCCTTGGGCCACTTCGTGAAGTAGTCCATAGCCACAAGGACATAGCGGTTACCGGAATCGGTTACGGGAAAAGGCCCAAGGATGTCCACCCCCACTCGCTCCATCGGGGCCCCCACCAAGTACTGCTGCAGTGGGGCATGGGAACGCTGGGTTGGCCCCTTCTGGGTGGTGCAGGAGTCGCAGCAGTGCACGTGCAGCTCCACGTCTCGTTGACAGCCAGGCCAGTAGAACCGCCCCCTGAGGCGGTGGAGGGTCTTGGCGTTCCCGTAGTGTCCCATCCCCACCAAGCCGTGGACGATCTGGAGGAACTGGAGACGGAGCTCACGGGGCACCAGTAGCTGCAGGAGGTCGTTCCCTCGTCCGGGGGCCTGCCACCTCCGATAGCCCATGCCCTCATGGAGCTTGAAGTTACCGAACTGAGAGTGGTAGGCCTTTACCTCGGGACCCAGGGCTGACTCCTCTGCCCACTCGGGCCGCCGTCCCACCTCTAGCCAGTCTCTCACCAGTGCCAAGGTCATGTATGCCTCCTGCTGTTCCCTCAGCTGCTGCGGGGTCAGCGGGAGCCACCCCTCCTCGTTGCCGGTGGTTTGCACGGCCGCCACTGTTGCCGCCATCTGGCCCCACTCCTCTTGCCGCTGACAGTAGCGGCACTCGAATGCCGCACAGGGGCGCCGGGAGAGCGCGTCGGCGTTGCCATGGTGTCGCCCCGCCCGATGCTGGATTTCAAAATCATACCCCTGAAGGGCCTCCAGCCATCGGGCCACCTGACCCTCAGGGTTCTTAAAGTTCAGGAGCCAGGTGAGTGAGGCATGGTCGGTGTGGATGAGGAAGTGGCTACTGTGCAAATACGGCTGAAAGTGCCGTAGCGCCAGGACCACTGCCAGCAGCTCGCGTCGGGTGACGCAGTAGTTCTTCTCTGCTCGGCTCAGGGCGCGGCTGAAGTAGGCCACGGCATGCTCCCCCCCTCCTTCATGCTGAGAGACGACAGCTCTGACCCCCACGTTGCTGGCATCAGTGTCCACGATGATGGCCTTTTGGGCATTGGGGTAGGCCAACACTGGGGCTTCAGTGAGGGCCGAAGCGGCAGTAGTAGGACGCCACAGGCCAACACAGGCTCCCCAGCGGGTCAGCAGGTCCAGGCCGATCATGCGCGGGTCCCGGATGTTGGCAAGCCAGAACTCATGCACCAGCTCCTGGTCTCCGACATGAACCCGCAGTGGCCCTTTCCCCCTCATGTCAGCCTTCTCTCCCGTCACCGTTGTCAGCTGGGTGTTGGTTGGAGACCACGGCGTTGAGAGTGGGCTGGTGGTGCCTAGGAGGATCCCAGGTCGCACCAGAGAGATGGTAGACTCCGTGTCCACCAGGGCTTGGCAGGGTTGGCCATCGAGTTGACAGTCCAAATAAAGTCCTTGGGAGTGACCTTGGCGACCAACCAGCGTGTATTGGCCTTGGAGGGGGGCTGGAAACTGGAGTGGTGGTCCCCTCACTGGGCCACTCCGCTGTCATTTCCCGTCGACTGTGTGGTTCTGGCTTTCGCCGCTGGTGCTGGGCAGTCACGGGCCATGTGACCAGGCTCATCACAGCGGTAGCAGCGGTTGGTTGGCCCAGGTGGCTGTCGCCTGGATAGTGGAGGCCATCGCTGAGGCTGTCGTCGTGGAGGCTGGACTTGGCGGACCTCTTCTGCATCCTCCTCGTCATAGCCGGCCAACCTGACGTGTGGCCGGGGAGCGGGGGTGGATGGGCCGCGTTGAAAATATCACTTCAGCCTGCTCTGCCTCACGGAGAGCCTCGCTGAGGGATTGGGGCGTGGTGAGGTGGACGTGCTGGCGCAGCCGCTCCGGTGAGAGCGCCTGCAGGAAGGCATGGAGGACCAGTTCTTCTTGGGCAGCTGTGTTGAACTGCGGGTAGCCATGTTGGGCGTACAGCTGCACATCGGCGGCGAAGGTGCCCAGGCTGTCCCCCTCTTGGCGGCGGCGGCTGGCCAGTTGCTCCCTGCTCTGGTCGGTGAAGTGTAGCTGCCCGAATCGCCTCTCCAGTGCAGTGGTCAGGCCCTGGAAGTTGTGCTGATCTGCAGGAGCGAGGTCGAGGAGCACCTGCAACACCTTTCCTTCCAACGCCAGGGCCAGGTGAATGGCAGCCTCTTCGCTGCTCCAGCCATTGTGCCACGCCGCTAGCTGGACTTGCGAGAGGTATGGTTCTAACGGTGTTGTCCCAGTGTACTTGGGCAGCTTGGCTGGTGTTCTAGGCGCAGTGGCAGGGCGCAGGGTATTGTCTGCAGTAGCCCCCCTGGTCGCTAGAGGGCGCTGGATGGCCGCTGGTGGCGGTCGTTCCACTGTAGTGGCACCCCCGGTCCCTAGGGGGCGGTGGCTGGCAGCAGGCGACAAATATTCCCCTGTAGTGGCACTCCTGGTCGCTAGGGGACGGTGTGGCCGTGGTGCACTGGTGCCGTTGGCGCAGACTGGAAGTCTCCCATCTTTGGCGGGCTCGGTTTCTTGCCGCACTGGGTTTTCCATAGCCCTGGCAGACTCAATTTTGTGGCTATGTATCTGCTTAACGGCTTCTTCCAGCTCCCGGATCTCTCACTCCATTCTTTCCATCCCACTTCTGACACCAATGTGGTGAGCTTGGTTTTAAAGAATTGAACGGGGGGTCACGAGATCTTCAGTTATAACAATCCTGTGTCTCACACACCGCACGACTCCAGGAATTGCTGTTTATTGTCACCAACCATACAACATGAATGAACGAACAGCCTGTTTCTAACACAGGTCACTAATGACAACAGTGTTCTCACCATGGGTACCACCTCCAACACAAATCCCATCCATGGTGAGGACACACAGCACACAGGACACACAAACACAGAACACAACCATGTGATCCAAAACACAACAAAACATTTTTAATCAATCAAAAACAACAACTCAAACAGAAATACCCACAATCCCTTGCGCCTGTCAGATAGACCGCCCATCATGAACGCGATCTATCCTCAGGTCGCATTTTAGCATTGATTCTCTAAACTAGAGTGATCAGTGACTCTCACAAAGATTGTCAGAGACATGCTCTTAATGGCAGCCATGGCGTGTTGCTCACATTTCAGAAGAAATAGAGTTAATTGATGATGTCCCCAATCGAGAGACTTAGAATCGATTTATGTTCATTCATTTTCAAGTTTCTGGTTAGAGTTATAACTAGGTCCTACTTGTTATTGGGGTTTCAGCTCGGTTTCTTGGTTATTTCTCTGTACTAGAGTAGTATCAATCGAGCTTGCAAAAATAGTTAAGTTATAGTCCCTTTAAATACGGTTTGTATTTCCGCCCTTGGTTTGTATCTGTTCTTGCGGTGTATTTAGTCTAATTCTGGTTCTATGTTGTCTCCTGAGTTGTATCTGTTTATATCCGTTTCAAGGTTTTGAGGACACATCATCAGTAGTGGCCTCAGGATTATTGGGTGTTTCGACCATTATCACCACCCTCACCTGAGGGAGGCCCCGCCGGGGTTGATCAAATCCTGAGGTGTGTCTTAAGGTTGAATAGATATGAAGTAAAGTTGTGTATAAGTTAAGGAGGTAAGCCCCCTAAACCATCTTGAAGTATATGTATGATATAAAATTGTTTTTAGAAATGGATGTTGTGGATATCTTACGTTTAGTAAGTGTATAGGGCACGAGGAGGGTGTGAAACGTAAACAGTAAATTCTTGTGTTCCATACACTGCACAAATCCAGGAGTTGCTATAAAAAAAAAATCTCTTCATGCTCACCCCAAGACGTCTTCCGATGTCCTATAGAGTGTGGGCCCCCTTCTGGTTTCTTTGGTGTACTACACAAACACGTGTGCCTGTATACTTCTGAGGCTTGTCTGTTAGCTGATGGTGTCAGAATTGATATTCGTTGCAAGTCATTGTGGGAAATCGCGTTATGTAAATTATGGTCGGGCACCAGGATTTCTGGGCCCTTTTGTCATATTGTCATGCAATACCTTTGTCTATAGTCTAATGAGTCCCATTTATAGTAATAATTATAACGATTATTATTATTATTATTACTCTTCTTCTTCTTATTATTATTATTATTACTAACCGTGAAATTATTTTGATATAAGGAATTGTGGGAAATTCCTGTAGGTTTGGACATAATGCATTGTAGGAAACCCCCTTTTGTCCTATTGGGATGGTAGCCAAGTGTTCTCTTGCATTGTTCTCTTGGAACAGATTCTTGGTGCCATCTGGTGGCATCGGGGGGAGGCACGGGCAAACATCTGTATATACTGTATTTGTAAATGGGAGATCCCCTGTTGTAAATTACCCGAATGACATGTTGTACTGTCCACTACCTGTGCCTATAGTCTAATGAGTCCTGTTTATTACATTATTATTGTTCAGCCAAGTCCCAACGCTTCTCTGTTCTGGCACCGCAGTGGTGGAATGAGCTCCTGGCTGATGGCAGAGTTGCCGTTCCACAAGACACTCAAGACCCACCTGTTCAGAGTTCACCTGGACCTTTCTAGTTCTATTAACCTTGCTATTAAACCTGCTCTATTGTTATCTTTATGCACCTGTAGGGCCTCATCCATTCTAAATGGTGGTTGGGACCACATGCTCACATACTTCACTCACTCCCCTTTTACACACCTACTGTATATGTGAAGTCCACCCATAGACCCGGTCGTGTCTGCTCATTAGTCGGCTAGACTAGGCCACCTAGCCTACAGTAGCACAGGCAACACTCAATCGCATCTGCGCATGGGTCGACTGCACAGAGGTCACATAGCCCATATAAGACAGCTCCATACACGATCAAGCTCTCTTGGCCTCTTTGGATCCCCCTCTACCACTGCTCCTTGCCAAGACGCTCCTGACCGATCCGCTCCGCACAGTTGCTCAGGGTGTGCATTTTGTCGTGGTCATTCTTGTTTATTAGACTCGATAAGCTAAAATGAGTATTAATTACCTTGTCCTTTAAAACACTGCTAGTGATGCTGTAGTATTAGAATCCTTGAGCTAAATCTCAGTCTAGTGTAACTACCACGAGAACGTGCGTCGACTCCCTGCGAACCAGTGAGCTTTTGTTTTGAGAGGAAAAAGGGTGATCCAGTCCCCTTTTATGCCCAACATGGATGAACCGTGTTTTCTTCCACCGCGAGTGGACCCCAACAAAATACATTTCTTAGTCCCGCTACCGAACTCCAGACATCGGGATCACCAAGAACGCAACAACGGACATCAGTATCACCAAGCATGCAACACCGCTGGAAACGCTCAACAATATTCATTGGAAAAGACTGAATCACCTTCTGATCTCTACACGCATGATCTCACATAAGGTGACCATTATACAATTCTGTGTTTAACTGTTTGGTAGCTGTATGCTTGCTCTAAAGTCTGATTGTTGATCTCTGTTAGATCTGTGCCTGCTCTTTCCTTTTGTTTCTCTCTCTTTTACTAACAAAGCGCATACATCTCGTTTTAGTGTTTTGCTATTTGTGTTAGAAGTGAGTGATTCAAATCCTTACGCCTAGCCACTGACTATGACGTAGATCCCTATTTTGCAACTATCTCACACATTTAGGCAACCTTGCCATCTTGAGGCCTTGAACAGCCACTCCCGTGGTCTGTTCCTCCCCCAAATACAAGGCCTCATCACAGACGCCATTTTGCATTTGTCTTTGTCACACACAAATACACAAAAACACACCATGTGAACACTTCAGGTTGTGCATTGCTTATGGCATTTAAGGGATATTTACTTCATGCCAACTGTCAACTTGAATTTCCTAAACATGTAAATGTTTGTGGTTTTTGTTTGAAAACTGTGTTGAAGCCAGCCTTTGTCTTGTAAAGAACTCAGAACCCTTCAATTTATGCTAACTTTTATGGTAACTTTGATTGTAATTAGCTATTATTAATCATAGTCCCAGTTTAGTTCAGTATATTTCTGTGTGACTTAATCCACTGTCCAGTTATTGCTCCCTGATCTCAGAATGGTGCCCCGTTCGCCCTCAATGGAGCATAAGGCCATAACAAGATTATTAACAAGAGAACTCCCATGTGAGACACATCTCACTCGGTTCCTTTTCTATAGTCCTTCTCCATGTAGTCTTTGGCCTCCCCCGCTTCCTTCTACCTATTGTAGTCCAACTTAAGGAGATATAGGATATTCGTTTTAATGTCATCCTGAATGTATTGTATGTCCGAGCCAGCTGAGGCTACACTTATTTACACGCATTTCTGGGACAACACTGTCAGATCCTGTCTTTAAGTATAGGTCTTTGTTGGATATTTTAACATGCCAGAACATTTTTTTGGAACACTTCGACTTTTGCCATGTACTTCTTTAACACACTCCAGCATAATAGTGCCAATAGTACGCTCAGCCGAATGCACCACCCTCTGCAGAGGAGCTGTTGCCGAACCAGGCAGTGATGCTCCCTGTTGGAATGCTCTCCATTGCAGCAGAGAGGGAAGAGGTGTGCAAAAGCTGACTGAGATGCTTAAGGACAGGGAACCTGCACCACAGCCCTCCACAGAGGAAATGAAATCTGAGCCACCAAAGAAGAAGATGGCCATCCTACTGATGGAGTCAGAGTCTGATGATGAGGGACTGTCTACAGATAGACAGGTATGCTGACAGCCCACTGTCAGCATAGAGGCATGTCCACTACAGTGGTGATCGGCACACAAAGGTGCCCATGCTAAGATGGCCATATTGCACAAAGTTATGGCGCTACACCTGCTTCAACGGTGCCATGTGAGAGGATGTTTTCTCTGGCAGGCCACATTGTGCAGAAGAAGAGGTCAACTCTTTGAAAATATCAACAAGCTGGTCTGCTTGAGCAACTGGTTAAAAGAAGAGTAGACTTTAGGTTGACTGGAGTCATGAGATGTTATAATAAAGTAATAAGGTTTTTTTCATTTGTCTCTTTGGCCCCTCAGGCAGCCAATACAAATGCACTATTTACTGCCCCCGTACAGAAATGGTGCCAAAAGAGGAATGACTGGAGGCGATGAAAAGGACATAGTGGTGGGGTTAGGATTTTATTGTTCTTTTCTGTTCCAGTTCCAAACACAATAACATTACAATGTTAATATCAACACTGTGGTAGTTCATGTTCCTTTTTAATGGTTATTTTCTCATTAATGACACACAGTCAGGTGCACACAATGGTGAGCTTCAATGCAACTCTTCTCCAGTACATTTATTCAAAAACATGTTGTGCTATTTTGCCTTTGTGGGGTTGATGGCGTCTGAGGCTGTTATCTGGTTTGCTTAATCAGTCAAAAGCAGGATGCAGCCTAAATGCAAATGGACATCATGTTTAATTGTCATTATTTTAAAAGGACGATGACAATGTTGTTTTATTTATGTTATATTTGGTATCTATGCTAATCTACCAGTGACTGAGAAAACCTGAAACAGCCAAAAATAAAAAATGTATCGTTCAAGGGAACATTTCGAAAAAAACATCCCTGATTAAAATATTTCATCAATGTATTTAGAAGAATCTATAGATAGTAAAAGTATTTAATCAGGTTTTTTTTTTTACATGAATTGATTGGACACATCTTGCATCAAACTATATCTAATAGCTTATCAATCATAGCCTGGAGTAAACTGACATTTACATGGACAACACAAACACTTTTATTCAGCATATTATAAAGCTCAACCCTGCCAGAGACGAGATTCGAACCGACGATCCCACGGACGGTGTCTTTCTCTTGAAGTGTTGATGAGGAGCTGGCTAAAATGATAGCCAGTGACTTTCAGCCATTTTCCATTGTGGAGGACAAAATATTTAAAGCTTTTGCCTAGGCCTTAAACCCCATGTATGTTCTACCCAGTAGAAAAACCTTTTCCATGATTAAACAATTATTCCACGACTATATATCACACGTTAGCGTGCATTGTGGCAAGACAGGGTCAAAAAAGCTTCAGCAGTTTGCCTGACAACTGACTGCTGGACATTCAGAACAACATGCTCATACATGTCTGTCACTTGTCACTTTATTGTAAATCTTAAGATGACATCCTGCCTTCTTGACTGTTTTAAGTTTGCCGAGAGACATACTGCAGAAAACCTGGCAGAGGAGCTACTAAGCATGGCAAAAGAGTGTCAAGTAGATGGCAAATTGGTGTCCTGTGTACTGATAATGCAGCAAACATAACAAAAGCCATACAAATGTTGCAGTGGACCCACCACTGTCTTGCGCACACAATAAACCAGACGGGGATGCCGGAGCTAAGGCCCAAGCAGGAGTGTGCTACAAGGTGGAACTCAACATTTTATATGTTGAAACACATCCTCGAGTCAAAAGATGCCATCATCTCTACCCTGGGTGTCATCAACGCTCCTGTTAATACTCCAAATCAAGAGGAATGGGAGACAGTGAAAGAGAGCCACAAGCTTCTGCTGTGTGGAGGTGAGGTCCTATCTTGAGGAGCCCCTCATCCAAAGAGCTCGAGAAGACCCACTGAACTGGTGGGAGCCCAAGGCTTCAGTCTACCCACGCCTGGTTAAGGTAATGGTAGGAAGACTCTGCATCGTCGCAACATCAGTCTCCTCAGAGAGTCTTCTCAAAAACAGATAATCACGGAGAGGGGAAATGGCATCAGCCCATCCAAACTGAGGCATCTGGTATTTCTGAATAAAGACTTTTGTCTAAAGTGTCATAATGTTAGGACTTGGCCTTTGTTTATTTGATTTGTTGCTGTGGTTGTTGTGGTTCTGTGTTCAGTTGTTCATTTAAAGGTTTGATTAAAATGTTAAACAATAGTAACTGTGTATTTTGTAATGATAAAAATGCATAAGAATAAGGCTGAAAACACTGAATGAAAAATTGCTTCCCAACACACAAACCATTCATAATTGATAAATTAGGCTAAAATAGAAGGCTCCAGGTGATACTAAATGGACACTGTAGGTAAATAGGCAAGTGCTTTGATTTCACAGTATCTCTCATCAACAGTGTTAACTATTAGCAGTTATTATTTGCAAATCTGGAGTATTGGGAACATTTTTTTAATCACCAGACACTGTATATGTGATGTCACTCTTTGACCACGGAGCTATAATATAGAAGAGCAGCACGGAGAGCTGTGCTTGAATTCTGTATGTTTATGAGACAACGAAAATAAATATACGTGTCACGCAAGCAAGACGTTTTCGTTCATCGTGACAGACGTCATCAGCACTAGCTGGTCACGTGAGGGAAGCGAGCGTGCCCGTGTACTCTGGACGTGCGCGCTCCCGCTGATCAATGACAAAGATGGCGGCTGCCGCCGGATCAGGTGAGCTCCCATTGTTAATAAGTAATAGTATCGCTAAGCTTAACACATAATGATGATAGCTGATGCGGTAAAAGAGACCAACCGTAGTATTGCACAGACCATTGCAAGGAAATGTGTTGTTTTCAAGAAGCAGTGCAATTAGCATAGCTAGTCTGTCAGCAGTGATGCAGAGTAGTCGCCCATCATCCACAGCCGCCTTTTTAGCTTCACAGGGTAAAAAGGGTCTGGATACCATACCAGCCCTCCATCCAAATACACCGTGGCGTTTGTGTATTTCACCTCGTTTTTGAACCGCAATTCAACTGTGATTTGCTGGATTTCAAACTTCAATGGGGTTGGCTGTCTGAAGACTTGCAGTTGCCTAAAAACCATATTGATTCATCAACTGCATGGATTGTTAGTATTTTCTGGATATATCTGTATAGTTGATATCGTCTATTCTTCTGGGCCTATTAACTACGTAACATTTATACTTGTTCTGGGTCATTACGTCTTGTGCGACTTAACATTGCTGTTGGTTCTATGGAGTCCTGACGAAAATCAGATTGTAAACGTTTTTTGTAAACTACATGCAGATAGGTAATTACCAAGTTATCATGGATTAAGATACTGTTTAGGGAGACCATCGATTAGATGCCATGCACGAACATCCGATTTATTTTGCACCTCTTTGTGTGTGTGTGTGTGTGTGTGTGTGTATGTGTGTGTTATTCTATATAATAAGCTATTGTCTCCCAAGGCAGGCTAATGGTGTGCCAAAAGTTGACTGCTGTCCAAAGGGGGTCTCGATAGCACGTTTTCAACTTTCTCAGATTAGTTGAAAAAAGATTGTGTCAGCCTAATAAATCCCAATGCAGAAAATCCTTTCATATTTTGGGAGATTACATCAAACAATGCTGATTTGAAATATATAATGAAATAATGACACAATCAAATAATACATAATGTAAGAATTATTACACTTTTTTGGGGTGTTATATTATTGGCTCATTACAATTACAAACCATATGGCTGAAAAATAAAGTCTGGCAAATCGGCTTAAGAGTCATGATCCCTCTGCTAATTCATGACTGCACAAAGAAAGAGGATGGAAGAAACCGTAGCGTAGGTTCATCTGTGTTCACCAGCCTTGCTCTTGTGCTTGGGGCAAAGGTGTTAAAGTTCCCCGAAACTTCCGGCTGATGGAGGAGCTGGAGGAGGGCCAGAAGGGAGGCGGAGACGGCACAGTGAGCTGGGGTCTGGAAGATGATGACGACATGACACTTACCTACTGGAACGGCATGATCCTGGGGCCCTCAAGGGTGAGAGCCTAGCCCCTGCGTCCCCCCCTGCACCTCGCAAAGCCATCCCTTGTCTATAATGTTGATCTTTTCTGTGAGGGTGTAACGATTCTCAACCTGAGACAAAATCGGTTCTGGAACCGCGACATTACATTTACATTTAAGTAAGTCGCTTTTGCGTTCAAATGTTCTGCAGCCTAGGCCTAGGCGGCCTGGCAGTCAGTAGCTTGATTGGAAGGGTAACAGACACAGCATGGAGTTCAAGTGCAAATCTGGTCACGTGTTCCACAAGACATGGTATGAACCCAAGGAGAGATGAGGAGTCCCATTAATCCCCCACCCTCTGGGCGAGGTGGGGGAGTGTTTTCCAGGATAGTCCCGGTCTCTGTGAGAGCCATGAAGTGGAGAGACTGGAGGGCAGCGTAGGCCAGAATGTTGTCAGTTTTCTTGACCGCCAATTGGCAACCCCAGAGTACCTCTCACATCAAGGTCTTTGTAGGTTGAGATCGTTGGGTAAAGGAGATTGGAGGGGTTGCAGCACTAAGTGGAGGGCCATCGAAAACATCTGCTACAGTAGGATGTCCTTACTGTAATAGAGTCTAGGCATATGGCTCAGACACGAGGATGGAAGGATGAAGATGTAGCTGTCGGACTTCCTGGACAGACTCCTGCAGAAAGACTCCCTTGTCTATGTTCGACCGGGTCTTTGTTCGTGGTGCTTGACACTACAGCTGATGCTGAAATGCTGGCTCTGTAGCCAAGTGTGCAAGGGAGGCTCATGCAGGGTTAAGCTCCTCCTCGCAATCAAGTAATTTGACTACAGCTGAATGCCCAAAACTGGGTGATTGACGCACTCACAACAACAGGAGGCCTTTATACCACTATTACTTTGACTATCACTGAAAAATAGCTCTATCAACTCTGCAACAACAATTCCAACCCTGCAATAGGTTTGTTTGAGAATAACTACACACGCACACATGCAACAGAGAGGGAGATACCCATTCATTTTCATAACTCGGTGATCATGTTGATAGTGTTGGAGTCTGAGATAGTGTTTCTACTTAGAAAAATATTGGATATGCAAGAATTATTGACACTCTGAATTACATTGATCTGGAGTGGGAAACTCAAGATGCAATCACCCTAGTGGTGTCTATATGCCCAGGTGAGGCAGCAGCACTCCTCTCTATTGATTGGTCAATATTTCTACTTTACACAATAAGCAAATAACCAAGTACCCTGCCCTAAACTAGCCAGTTATGTCTCATTATATCTCAAATCGATATTGCATTAAAATCGTTGTTTAGAAGTGTATCCCGCTCCAGTAAAAAGCCAGTAGAAAATCTGGTGTGAATGTAATGCAGATAGACTGTACAACGGACAGTTTAAACAGACTTTTGATGTGCGTACATTGTTGAACACAAAATATGAGTACAGCAGTACTTAAGACGCAGAGCCGTGTATGCTATGACATTGTTTTGATATTCCTTCTTCTCAAACCCCTACACTCACAGTGATACTGCACGATACTGCCCCATGTGGACCGGGGGGAAACAAGCAATCATTTGTTTTAAGGGCAGCATTTGCATAAACTATTTGATTAAAAAAAAATACTAAAACGACTAATTGATGCATGCAACATTGTTTGTTAATAAACCAGCTTGACCCATGCTTTGTTTTTGACCGGCCTTTTTTTTCATCGCAAATGTTTTACTTTTTTTATTGAACTAGCCCAACCCGCGATCGGTATTGGTTGATCGTCCTAAAAGGCAATCGGTATCAGCTCCAAAAACACTGATCGGTCCATCTGTAATTCTTGGTGCTTTGCTGTCAATGATGCCTGTGTTGCGACATATCCATGATACCAACACTAGAGTGGAACGTGATATACAGGCAAGCAGAAACTAGTACCAAGCAGCTACACTCCGTATTCTTCCGGTCACAGGAAAGACGCCCACTTGCTTGCTGGTGAATTCTTTGGAATATTCACCAGCTGCGTTCAGACTTAGTCTCCACTGGAGATTGGCAAGACTCCTGGAGTTATATTTCAGAGTTTTGTGTTCATACATACAACACCTCTGGAGAAGTCTAAGAAATGATCATGAGTTCACTGGATGTCTGAAAGCAGCTATAGTGGCGTGTGCTCGGAGGTGGGTTTGCCCCCAGTATCAGTCGTCAGTGGCACTTGACTTGGAATGAGTCTGCAGAGCCTGAACACATTAGTCTGATCTATTCATGATTTACGGCCAGGTCACCATTAACGTTTTGGCCCCTTTTTTCATACTTGCCGGGCTTGCTTCCAGCCATTACCATACTGCAGACACAAAAAAATCCCTGTCTCATTTTACTCCACTGGAGTAAAAAGGCTAGTAGTAATTATATAGTTGGATTTTTGTTGTTTTGTTATATGATAATTACATGCTGTAACATCATTCCCTAGTTGTGCTGCTGCAGCAGCATGGTTAGTTTGTCATGGTTTGCTTGGAGGGTTGAAACTTGGATTGTAGCTGTGTTTTAAAGCCTCTATAAATCCCCCTCCATTTGACAGTGCAGCGTACCGTGGACTTGTGTGTAAGGCAACTCGCCCTTGCTGTTTTCACAGACTATCTATGAGAACAGGATATACAGTCTGAAGGTTGAATGTGGACCCAAGTACCCAGAGATCCCCCCTGTCGTCCGCTTTGTGACCAAGATCAACTTGAGTGGCGTGCACACAAACGGCGTGGTAAGTCACACGCACACACACGCATGCACGCACGCACACACGTACATGCACACACTCTGTGTTTGAAGGCAGTCTGGTTTGTTAGTTAACATAGTGTTTTAGAGATGTATGTCTGCTTGGGAAATTAATCCAACACGAATAACTGCTAAAGCGACAATAACGCATGTCTGAAACAGAAAAGTATGTGGTAGATGCTAGGGTTGGCACGATTTTTGGTAAAAAATTGATTATCGCCACTTACGTGACACAATGGTGTTCTTTTATGTTTATGTTTTTATCAATATTATTGTCATCGCCACAATTAACTTTGTGTGCAAATAATGCATAAATACTTTCTTAATGGATAGTTTGTAGGAATTGCATTAGAGAGAGACTTGGATGTATCTGTGTGTTGGTGAGTCTCTTCATTATACAAGCAGCAACAATAGAACAGCATTCAGTTTCTGGTGTCAGGAACATCCCTGCATCACAACTGAACGTGAACGTGGCACGGTGAACTAAACATGTGATCACAAGTCCGAGTCCCGTATGTCTCGCACTATATACCAGGTGACGATATGAGTCCTGCGTGTCGAGCTGTAATATACGCATACCTGCCAACCTGCATGCATTTTGCATACCAACTATGCAATTCTTGGTCAAAGTGCATAAGTACGAATTGCAAGTTAAAACTATGCATATGCGGTACTTCCAATCAGAACTTGGCAAGCACTCAGCTTGACCGATTAGAAGTCCCTCCGTCTGCAGGTACAGAACACGGAAGTTACCTGAGGCGTGTCACTTCACTGAGTAGCGGTGTTTCTATGAAAAACATGACAATGACCAGGTTAATAAGCTACAAGGCTTCAGGGGAGAGCCTTCATCAGCAGTTGGAAGGATGATGATGAAGAGGAATGTCTGATGTTCTGCCTAACTTGGTCAACAAGTAAGTAGCATGTTTGTTAACATTAGCATTAGCCGTGTGATTGACTGCGAACCAAAAGAACGTTACAGTAAACTGTGATGAAACAACACTGCTAATATTTCACTGATGTTGCACATTTGGCTGAATATCCAGTTGTTACTGGGAGTATTTGACTTCACAAAGTAAAACAGACTATATTAGTAACCAAACAAGGTTGACGCTACAGTGTAATGCCTGCATTTAGCTTGTCACTCCGTTTTTGTTTAGAGCGTGTTTCGTCATCTCTATAGTCTCGGACCACTTGAATAGTATATTATCTCATAGGAATAATACTAGTTGTAAACTTGGAAACATTCTCTTTGGTCATGAAAGACAAATGTACTATTTGACAACTATAACCGTGACGATGTAAAATGTACCAATATTATTATCTTGAAATTGGTAGTGATCCACACAGTTTAATACTTTAACAGTAAATCCTGGTTATCATTAGGATAACACTGTAGTTATCTGTTGTATAGCACCTGTCATCTCTGTAGTCATGATGAAGATGTTGTCAGAAAGTGACTAGTTTCATTCTATATTCCAGCTCATCTTCTTAAAGGGATAACCTTTGGTAGTCAAGATGTCATGCTGAAGAAGACCCAGCTAGAAGAGTGAATGTCTTCTTTCGCTCATGCACATGTTAGTCCAGTTTAGGCTGAATTAACAGGTTATGGTAATTTTCTGTACACCTAAATGTGTATTCAACAGCCTACCAGTTGTTACAGTCCACTGGGAAGGTGATGGGCAGCTGATCTATCGAGCATACATCTGGGGGTGTACACTCCCAGCTGGATATTCTGAAACTGCTTGCAATGGCTAATCAAACACACACCTGGTGGTATAATAGGTTCCCTTTAAAAAAAGGGATGTGCTAACTCAAACCATATCTAAATGCAACCATTTATTTTGTTTAAAATGTTGTGTTCAGGCGGATGTGATTCTTAATATCTGACCTTTCAGTCCATGCACAGATTAATTCACTGACTCTGCGTAAGTTGCGTAAGTCATTATTGCTTTGCTGATGAATAAACTGATGATATTACACGCAATTATAAATGTATTTTTTCCTGGACAACACACTTTTTTTAGGTGTACTGGTTAAAATATGATGTTACGTGAAAATAGCTGCTACTAACTTATCAAACAGAAAGTAACAAACAACAGCTAGCCTTCTTACCCTCACTAGTTTTGTGCTTTTATGAACATTCAGGTAGAATCAGGCAGATTCAGGACTGGGGCAGAGGTGAACCGATGCTTAAGTTCCTCAAAGGAATTGGCAGCCTCAGACTCCAAACAAAGTGCTTTTTCTCTTGGTGACGACAAAGAGTCGTGTAGATACAGAGCTGAAATTTTAAACTTCCTGTAGAAGTTTGCGAAGCCCAAAAAAACTCTTCATGGAATTGGTGGCCATTCCCAAACTGCCCCTGTCCCTTTGGGATCCATCTGACTGTTCCCTTGGTTTATGATAAAACTAAGGAATATATCCCCGAGACATGGAACTCATATGTTTCTGGCGTCATAAAGCTCTTCAACAGTTGCTCGAGGGACACATGTTTGTGGATGGATCTGGAGAATATTAATGGCATCCAGGTAAATAAAAACAAATCTGTTCAGAAATTCCTGGAGGACATCAATAATTAGGGCTGCAGGGGCATTGATGTGTCTGAGGGGCATGCCCTGGTACTCATAGTGGTGTGAAAGGCAGGCTTCCACTCATTGCCCTCCCTGATATGGACCAGGTGGTATGCATTGCAAAGATCCAATTTGGATGAAGACTGTAGCTCCCTGCAGAAGGTACAAGATAGTTGCCATTATGGGAAGTGGGTACCGATGACCCAAGATAGAACAAGTGGGAGTAAACGTGACCCTCGTCACAGCTCTCCCACTGCTGGACGGTAGTGAGCTTTTCCCGAAAGTTCTGGGCAGTTGGAATGGATGTGGCCCAGCTTCCCACAATACAGAAAGCATTTGTCCTTTATCCTACACTCTTTCAGTGGATGAGAGTCGGGTACTCCCCAGTTCCATTGGCTCCGGGGCATCTTGAGATTGCTCGGAGTCTCCTTGGGGGTTTGAGCTGGATGAGGATCTCAGAAAAGATGGAAAAGGGTTTTCTCTCTGATTGCTAACTCATCCTGGATACGGTCCGAAAGGCCATGTTGGAAAGCCACTGTGAGCCATGAGGGGGCGTGGTTAGCGCTGTCGCGCAGTGACAGGGGAGCGGAGCGGCCGGAATACCTGGATAGGACGCAGCTGTAGCGAATGAGTGCAATTAACGATATATAAATGACACCTGTGCACTCTTCCTGCAGTAGAGGCTGGGCACACATGGCCAGAGAGGACCGGAGGGACGTCGAACGAGAGAACAACGCTGCACTCCGGCAACCCAGCTGCCGGACCCACCGCAACTGTCTTTTTATTTTGTACCTCAATTCGTTAAACGCGCAAGAGCGACCTGTGTTATTAATTTAAAAAACCCTATTATTTTGAAGCCCCTTTTCTCATTGATCCGGAAAAGAACCCAGGAAAGCCACAGACGTGGCATTGTAGCAGAGACATTGCTACATTGGCCTCTACTGCAGGAAGAGTGCACAGGTGTCATTTATATATCGTTAATTGCACTCATTCGCTACAGCTGCGTCCTATCCAGGTATTTCGGCCACTGCGCGACAGCGCTAACCACGCCCCCTCATGGCTCACAAAGTGATTTGTTAAATTGGGCTAACAATAAATACTGTAGTTTTACCTCAAGTTGTTGAATGCTTATGTAGCACCCTCACCTTAGCACAATGTGTACATTGTTGATCTAATTGGGCTTCCAAAAGGTGATCCAACTAGTCCTTGATTAACTTAGTGTCAGACTCAGGGCATTTATCAATGTGTTCTTTACTGTTCTTGTTCACCCCCTTTCTTCATCCAGTCAGACTAGAGCAACAACACTACATCCAAGCTCAACCATCCACAATCCACACCAGAGGGCTCGTAGAGTGCATGTTTTGTATATGGAAGAATCATTTTCAGAAACACATTGCGGTACGTACCAAGAAGATGCTTGTTGGAGCCAAAATAGTATTCGTGAAAAATGTCCTATTTTTGAGTAGTTTGTAGTTTGGCCTATCTGAAAAATAGACAATATGAGATTTGTATTGGCCTGTGTTAGTTGGTCCCGCTAAACTTCTAAGGACACATGATGGACTTAAAAGAATTGTTTTTCTTTGGTTCATCAGTTGAGTCCTAACAGGTGTGGATGTGACATAAACTACTCCCACTCATCAGGTTGGTGGCTAAATGACTTCCACTCATGTTCCCATGGCTAACGTATCCAATGACAAATTGACTCCCTTACAGAGATGCTTTGCAGCACTTCTCATAACAATGTAAGATTGCTATGGATTGGTGATAAGTATTTATTTCACAAAAGGCATCATTAACTGATTCATTAAAAATGACTGTAGTGGTCTCATGTCTCTATCTGTTTCACAGACAACTCGGCATGAAGTATTTTCATCTTCACCTCATTTTTAAATATTGCATTTTATATGAATGGAATTCAATGGGAAGTTTGCATGAATATTCAGCCTTTTCGGTCGTTATATCATTTTTATTCTGAGTGCAAGAGATTGGCAACATAGTATATTGAATTGGATAGCACATTGTGAGCCATGAGGGGGCGTGGTTAGCGCTGTCATGCAGTGACAGGGAGAGCGGAGTGGCAGAAATGCCTGGAATGTGATGCAGCTGTAGCATTAGTGCAATTAACGCTATATAATGATACCTGTGCACTTTTCCTGCAGTAGAGGCTGGGCATGCATGACAGAAGACCGCCGACCCCTCAACGACAGATCCCCTCTGGACTCCAACCAGAAAGCGAATGCTGCATTATATGATTTATGTTTGATCAACGCGTAATAATTGAAAACCTGTAATTAAACCAGCATTATTTCTGACCACATCAACGGATTCTTGTCATTCCTGCTCCTGAACCTACGAAAAGCCACAGTAGTGGCATTGTGACAATAAGGCATGCTAAATGACTGAGACCTACCAAAGGAGTGTTGGAATGGTCCCCCACCTGAACTGTCCAAATGCTCATCATCTGGAATACATCCCACGGGTTGCTGGCTTTCAAGTTGTTTAAGTGTCCGGTTGGTTACTTTTTCATTTGAGCTGAATTCTTTTCTCCATTATTTGGTTGAGTGAGGTATCCAACTCCAGTTCCACACACTACTCAATGCTTAAGTAGCACCCTCACCTTAGCACAATGTACACATTGTTAATATAATTGGGCTTCCAAAAGATGATCTGACTAGTCTTCGATTAGCTTAGGGAGACTCAGGCTGTCTCAATATCCATTCTTTTCTGTACTTGTGTGCTTGTGGACTTTAGAAACGTCATCAGTTGCAGCCAGGGGTGGACTGGGACACAAATTCAGCCCTGGCATTTTCTGTCCAGACCAGCCCACTACATTATCAGCGGACACCACGTAGAAATCCACGGCGTCTTCTCTCATGCATACTACAAAGGATAGTCATATTTCTTGATAGCAGTTAACAAATAAAGCACATAACTATGAACTCAAGGACTAAAATTGACAGCTATAGCAATCAATCTTTATTCATTATAGAGTCAAATAACAACAGAAGTTATTTCATGACTAGGGGTGGGACGAGACTAACGGGAAGAACCCTTAGTTAAAACCAGATTCGGGGTGGGCGCTACCTCTACCAGTTGGGTGGAGGGGGGAGAGAGAGCGAGAGACAAAGAGACAGAGACCGGGAGATAAGGACAAACAGGGACAATAACAAAATGCCCTGACAAATCATCTAAATAGAAACATTACAGACAGTAGCAGCATTCGAGCTGGAACTCATTTGTATTAACGGTGACTCAGTCGTTATGAAACCATAAATAGTAGAGAATTTAAAAAAACATAAAAAGATTATCTATAGCTATGTGAAAAAGACATGAATTACAGGTCTGAATAGATATGCATTGTCATGTATGTGCACAAGTATGTATTTCCCTACTTCCTCATCCGCAGCCAGCCAGCTCCACTCCTCACCAAATCCGTGACCAGCAAGGAACAGCAAACAGAACTTGTACTCAGTATCTGTGTACTGAGAAGTATATGTAGCCAAGTAGCCTTTTTGTGACGTAGTGACACCTAGTGCACAAATGTATCTGTCATAAAAGATAACTTAAAAGTCTCAAGAGCCCTAAGGCCTACCAGCATAACTGCTAATTGAACTTAAAAGATATGCAGATAATCAATAATACATTTTTTAAATATCTTTTTGAAATATCAATATGTAAATCTTCAACCAGGAAATAATCAAGACAAAACCTTTTGTTTCAATCTGAGACTAAAACAAGTTGCATAATAAATAAAGTAAAGACGAAGGTCTCAGATATGATGGATGACTCAAGCACCATAGAAGAACTTCTAGCAGGTCAGGAAAACCTGTTTGACAGGAGATGATGGTAGTAGAGAATATAGAGACGTTTATGAATTACCAATTGTCATTGTATCACATATATAGTATGTTTCTTCACATAAACCTTTAAACATTTTGCATTCCTCTCACCACATGAAATAAGCTCAGGACCCCAAAAGTGGCCCAGTGAATGATGGAGGAGAGAAAGCAGGTCCTCAAAAGGGGACAGAGGGAAAACAACTCCCTAGGCTCTCATATATAGGGTGGTCAACCTAAAAGAGACACGGAAACATTAAGTCTCTCATCATCACAAATCAAGTATGAATTCATATAACATTATAAGATACATGACATACTCAACAAATCAGAGACGTCTCAGTAGCCAAAAAGTGGTGAAGTGGAGGCAGAGAGAGAGCAAATCCTCGAACATGGACGGAGGGGGAACAACTCCTCAGGCTCTCATTTGTCAAGTGGTCAACCTGAGAGGGACATGGATACATTATTACGTCTCTAATCATCACAAATTAAGTATGAAATCATAAAACATAAAAAATGATAAACTCACCATATCAGAGGAGATAGACTGTGGCGGGCCGACATAGTAATTAATGGGAAACACTGGTAGCCTAGCCAGCCCCAGGCTAACGTTACTTACCATGTCTGCCTCCACTCGCTCATCATCGTCGAGTCCTTGAACTTCTCGCTCGTCTCCCGGCGCAGCAGCACCTGCTGCTGCTGGGGTGGTGACACCGGCACCAAATAGGTCCGTCAATTTAGCGCATTTAACAGCCTCCACCTCTAGAGATTTTAGCCTTTTTTAAACGCTGTTTCTCAGCGCCACCCGGGCGTTTCCTCTTCATGTCCATTTTTTTGCAAGCTAAAAAGCTAAGCAAGTTTCAAAGATGCTCACTTACTCATTAACTGGCTCAGCAGCAGCCCGTCACGCCCATGGGGTCCCGCCCCACCCTGGCTCGTGTAGTGATTGACAGCACTGTCAGCCCATGATTGATTGACAATGACAAACAATAGACCAATAATATGTGTCGACGCTGGCAACACACTGCTAGCCCTCTGTAGCCCGGCCCAATTGGAGGGAATTTAGATTTTTTTTTAAACGAAGAAAAAAAAAGAAAGAAACGTAGCGGACCGGACCGGCCGTCCGGCCCACATTGGGTCAACGGCCCACCGGGACGATGCCCGGTATGCCAGATGGCCAGTCCACCGCTGGTTGCAGCCCAAGTGCAACGATGAGCCGCCGTTAGTAGTCATCTATTGTGGTTGAGTAAATTGGGTTATGGGTATATATTTATACTGATGAATTGGCGCATATGGCGTTGCACATCTTATTAGTATACAGGATAAATAAGCACAGTGTTCTTCTCGGGGCGTTTCTCAATATCAAGAATGCAAAAGACAGACTTGTGTACTTGGGTATTGTGCACAGAGACCGCCTGCTGTGCCCCAAAATGACAGCCGGCTTCATCGATCAGAAATATCAGCTGACTACTCCACAACTGTACACGAACACGAATGTCTAGTTATAATAATATAGCAAGGACATTCTGCTTTTTTAAATTTGTTTATTTAAGTGTTAAGCAATAATTTTGTGTACATCACGAGCCAACCGTATAATAACAGGGTTCTCCCCAGTGTAAGTGAGGTTGTAGGCCTATCCCCTTATCCAGCACATTTCCAAACACTCAGTCTTACAATTTATCAATCGTACCACATTATTCACAACCCCTGAATGAATAGGACTACTTATGTGAGTCCCACTATAAATCATAGGCATAGCAATCTAATATAAATCACCAGAATAGAATTCATTGGGTAAATTCTTTATTCCAGGCCAAGTTGAAGAACACTTCAACAAGCACCATGCAGAGGCCAGGAGCATCATCGAATGTACCTTCGGCATGCTAAAAAGCGGCTGGCGAGCCATGTTCCTAAAGGCATTGGAAATCTACCTAATCAATCTATTTGCCCCTAAAGTAGTAGCAGCATGCTGCATCCTCCACAACCTCGGTCTGTCGATATTCTGGAGGAGGACGAGGAACATCATGAGGAGAATCAAGGGAACATTCCTGATGAGTAATCACTCAAGCATTTGCATGCCAGAATTGCTGCACAGGTCTCTGCCCCTGGAGAGTTGGCTCCATGTCTGAGGGCGCACGACTACAACTAAAGGGGGTAACCCCCAAGGATAAATATGAATGCAGTGAAATGAAAAGGTGAAATAAATATCTGTATTATCGTCATTATATTAGTTCCATTCCTATCAATATTGTTTTTCTGATGAATAAAAAATATTGTGTGTATGGTTATTACATTATCTTTAATACACCTCATAAAATGGCAATGGAAAAAAACACCTCTATTAATCACCAACCATTTAAGTCACACAGATACATGCCAAATATGATGGCTGTCTCCAAGTAAAGTCAAGAGTGTTCCGACCTGCATATTACCTCTTACGTACAACTGTTTATCTACCATACGGACTGAAACAAAATGTCTTTATGCAATAACAAAATACGTATTTATGCAATGAAACAAAATACAACAAACAATGATCATGAACTGAAATATTACATTTAATTATGTACACATTACAATTTTACCACTTAATGAGCGCCTTGGCTTGTTCAGGTGTACAATTAGAATACACATCTCAAACTGTCAGGATCAGTGACCTTGCAAGTTCATTCTTTCAGGGACGACTAGGAAAAACATTCTCCTCCAGTACACAAGACCAACTTTACATTATTGGTATTGAGAAGTAGTTTAGAATGAATTAATCAAGTTAAGCAATGTCTCAGAAAACCGTCTGTTTAGTGTGGATTAATCCAAGTAGGATTAGCCTAGTCCGAGACTTAATTTAAACCCTGAATGGCCTCAAAGTTTAAGGCCAAGGTTTAGAGACCACACAGATCACTGAATTATCAACTTGAGACTGAAAGTCAAATTATTTCAAGAGACATATGCTACACATAAATACGAATGCATATGTAACATTTACCACAAGGGGCAGTAGTGTCCGCAGTCTGTTTATGTTTTACCAAAACCTGAATTTCAATTTAAATCATATTAATAATAAACCATGTGAACTGATCTTAAACGTAAAAGGCAATCAAGCTAGATCAATGTTGATCTTGACTTGTATGCGTGTATGCGTTGCAATATCAATGTAAAATCTGTTGAAAATGGCACCTCCTTGTGGCTCAAATATGATCATTTCTAAGTAGGCTAAGAGAAGACCTACGTAACGTCTACTGCTCTGCATTTAAATACATACTATTTGTTTAGTGGAAAACGTGAAAATATCAAATGCAATATTTAAAATAAAATTGAACATAATAGGTAACATAAGCAGATTATATTTAATTCTGATGTATGCTTGCATATTACCGTTTTCTTTTCGATTTGTTTTGTTTTCATCTCCATAGGCTATGTGATCATTGGATAGGCTATGTCCAGCTGCTATAGTCTATCTGTTGTACTCCACTGTAGTCACGCAATACATGTCACTGAGCACTGCTTGTCAGACACAATAATTGCATCACCAGCTTGGAGAGGAGAGGGCGAGGGTAATTATGACCCGAGAGATACACCTCACTACCAAGTCAGTGTACTGTGCGTGTGCACGCGTGCGTGTGTGAAAACAAGGCTCATTGCTAAGCTGCTGCAATCACATGTAATTCTGTTTCAGCTTCGCCCGTCCTGTTGCCTAGAAACAGGGTCACATACCCCAGGAAGAGAGGAAAGGGGCTGCTTAATACAGAGAAACTATGTATCCCTAGCTAAGTGACCACCTATAGAATTAATCAGATTAGTTCAGAAAGTAACAGTGTGACAATCTGGATGTCATTAACTGCAGAATACAATGTAGTTATTAATGAACTGTGGTACTGAATAAACTTGACGATTCCCACTGAACATTTTGACAACCATGGATTATACGAAAATGATACATGTTGTGGCCAGTGCCACGGAGGGAGCAAATGGAAACACACCACGAGTCGGAGACAGTAGTGCTTTTTATGTTGCCCTGTGCCCCATAAACTTCACGACCCCAGGTACCATGTTTGTTGATCTATTCACACTCACAAAATGAACACCTACCAACTGGGGGTCACTCCAGACAACACCCCTTTCCCCAATGGTGGTACAGCATGACAAACACACTAGCTAATTAAAGAATAACACACTTAAAATCAATCTACAAATAGCACTCCTAACGGAACACAAAAACATTGCTAAATTACTCAATAGCCGAACTAACAAACATATGAAACTCCCATAAACCACCCCCCGCCCCCAATCATCACGTGATAGTCATCACGCCAGAGGGCGACCCGTTTCCGACCAAGTCCAATTTGGCCAAATGTTGAATGAATATAAATGTATTGAACATACTGTATGCATTGTGTTGTTTGTAGTTTCAATAAAGTCGCAATAAAAACACAGCATCAATCGGGTTTACAGGACAGAACACTTGAACAGAAATTGGATTATAGAAACAGTACCAATACTAGGATACAGATAATATTTTTCAGATGTGACCGGGTAACCTAACAGAAAAAGACTTCCCAAGATTACGGTCACCTCACCCGGACAAGGGAAACCGGGGCACCTTTGTTGGCGAGCGTCTGGTGGCTGGGCCTAGATTCACAGGGCCTGGCCGGGCCCGAAAAGATGACGTGGCGCCGCCTCCATGTGGGCCCACCACCTGCAGAGAGAGCCATTGGGGTCGGGTGCAAAGGCGGGGTCCTGGGCATGCGGATCCCCAGCATCACCGACTGGTTTTACGGACATGGAACGTCACCTCACTGGTGGGGAAGGAGCCGGAGCTGGTGCAGGAGGTGGAGCGGTACCAACTAGATAGAGTTGGGCTTACCTCCATGCACAGCACCGGTTCTGGAACCAAACTCCTGAAGAGGGGCTGGACTCTACTTTTCCGGAGTTGCCCAGGGTGTGAGACGCCAGGCAGGATTGGGGATACCCACAATCCGCGGCTGAGCGCCGCTGTGTTGGAGTTTTCCGCGATGAACGACTGGAAAGTATTCCATCCGGGGACTCCATAGTTCTACTGGGGGACTTCAACACACACATGTGGGCAACGATGGACAAACCTGGAAGGGGGTGATTGGGAGGATCTGAACCAGAGTGGTGCTTTGTTGTTGGACTTCTGTGCTAGTCAGGGACTGGCCATAACAAACAAGGAGGCATTTCAGGCTTGGTTGGCCCAGGGGTCTCCCGAAAAAGCAGACGGGTACTGGGAGGCCAGAAGGGCTGCAGCCTCAGCGGTTGCCAAACAAAGCAGTGGGAGGAGTTTGGGGAGGCCATGGAGGAGGACTTTCAGTTGGCCTCAAAGAAGTTCTGGCAAACCATTTGGTGACTCAGGAAGGGAAAGCAGGGCTTAGCTCTGGCTGTGCTCAGTCGGGGAGGAGAACTGCTGATCTAGACTGAGGACATTGTTGGGCAGTGGAAGGAACATGAGGAACTCCTGAACCCGACAAACACGCCTCTGGGTAAGAGGCAGAGTCCGAAGCCTCTAGGGAAGTCCCACCCATATCCTTGGCAGAGGTCACTGAAGTAGTCAAACAGCTCTTCAGTGGCAAGGCACCAGGTGTGGATGAGATTTGCCCTGAGATGCTGAAGGCTCAGGACATTGTGGGGCTGTCGTGGCTGACACGCCTATTCAATGTCACGTGGGGGTTGGGGACAGTACCTGTGGTGTGGCAGACTGGGGTGGTGGTCCCCATTTTCAAAAAGGGTGACCGGAGGGTGTGCTCCGACTATCGGGGGATCACTCTGCTCAGCCACCCTGGGAAAGTTTGTTCCAGGGTGCTGGAAAGAAGGCTCCGGCCGATTATCAAACCTCAACTTCAGAA
>OMOU01090141.1:0-11777 GCA_900312585.1 Malacocephalus occidentalis
CTGGTAAACCTGATTGTCGATTGTCAAACCTCAAATTCAGGAGGAGCAATGTGGCTTCCGTCCTGGCCGTAGAACAGTGGAGCAGCTATTTACCCTTGCAGGGTTGTTGGGATGGGGCATGGGAGTTTGCTCATCCAGTCTACATGTGCTTTGTGGATTTGGAGAAGGCTTATGACCGTGTCCCCCGAGAAATCCTGTGGGAGGTACTGCGTGAGTATGGGGTGCCGGGGCCGTTAGTACGTGCCATTCGGTCCCTGTACAAACAAAGTGAGAGCTGTGTCCGTATACTCGGCACAAAATCAAGCATGTTCTCAGTGGGTGTTGGGCTCCGCCAAGGTTGCCCCTTGTCACCGATTCTGTTTGTGATGTTCATGGACAGAATCTCAAGGCGTAGCCGAGGTGAGGAGTTTGTCCGGTTTGGGGACCTCAGAATTGCATCCCTGCTCTTTGCAGATGATGTAGTTCTGTTGGCTACATCAGACCGCGACCTCCAGCATGCACTGGGGCGGTTTGCAGCCGAGTGTGAAGCGGTCGGGATGAGAGTCAGCACCTCCAAGTCTGAGGCCATGGTTCTCTGCCGGAAAACGGTGGAGTGCTCCCTTCGGGTTGGGAGAGAGTTGTTGCCTCAAGCGAAGGAGTTCAAGTATCTCGGGTCTTGTTCACGAGTGAGGGTAAAATTGAGTGGGACAGATGGATTGGTGCGGCGTACCGGTCCGTCATGGTGAAGAAGGAGTTGAGCCGGAAGACGAAGCTCTCGATTTACCGGTCCATCTATGTTCCAACCCTCACCTATGGTCACGAGCTATGGGTAGTGACCGAAAGAACGAGATCACGGATACAAGCGGTCGAAATGAGGTTCCTCCGGAGGGTGGCTGGGCTCAGCGTTAGAGATAAGGGGAGGAGCTCAGACATCTGGAGGGAGCTCGGAGTAGAGCCGCTGTTCCTTCACATCGAAAGGAGTCTGCTGAGGTTGTTCAGGCATTTGACCAGGATGCCCCCCGGGCGCCTCCCTTTAGAGGTGTTCCGGGCACGTCCGACTGGAAGGAGACCCCGGGGCAGACCCAGAACCCGCTGGAAGGATTATATATCTCATCTGGCCTGGGAACGCCTCGGGATCCCCCAGGAGGAGCTCCCAAATCCAGCGACTCCCAAAGAGCTCTTTTGGGTCATGATACTGGTTTGTTTTCTGTCTGGGTTTTGATTTCTTGTGGGGAGGTGGGTAACCAGAGGTTAGACTGTGGAGAGGCTTGACGATGCTAGAATAGCCCTTAACAAACCTCCGGTAGTACCCAGCAAACCTGAGAAAAGATTTCAACTCGCGCAGGGTCTGAGGGACTGGCCATGTTTTAAGAGCAGTGATTTTCTCCGGGTCAGTCTCAATTCCATTCCTGGAGACCACATGCCCAAGGTAGCGAACTGATGTCTGAAAGAAGACACATTTCTCCGGGGATAGCTTCAACCCGAACTCCCTGAGGTGAGAGAGCACCTTCATCAGTCTTGCCTCATGCTCCTCTAGGGTTTTTGGGAAAACTATCATGTTGTCAAGGAAGACTAGCACATCCTCCAAATGCATGTCCCCCATGCACTTTTCCATTAATCTTTGAAATGTGCTTGGTGCATTCGTCACTCCTTGAGGCATGCGGTTGAATTCCCAGAACCCGAGAGGGCACACAAAAGCAGTTTTTGGTTTGTCTGCCTCTTCTACTTCAATTTGATAGAACCCTGATTTTAAATCAAGGACAGACAACCACTGGGAACCGTTGGGCGCTGAGAATGTGTCCTCCAGTTTTGGAAGGGAGTATGCATCTTTTACAGTCTGAAGATTCAGACGCCTATCTATGCACAACCGGACCTGGCCATTCTTTTTTTTTACCACCACTATTGGTGACGAAAATGGCGACTCTGACTCTTTGATACCTCCTGTGTCACGAAGCTCTTGGATGTGTTTTCGGACCGCTTCGATATCCTGCGGATGTATTGGTCGAGCACGCTGTTTCAAAGGGGTTTAATCTGAGTTTTATATGGTGTTTGACCTTATTGGTTCGGCCAAAATCCAGGTCATTATGTGCAAACACATCAGGCATGTTGTTGAGCTGTTGAGTGATGCATTCTTTCCACTCAGATAGAACTGGGGACTCACCAAAATTAAAGTTTAAGCTAGACTTTTGGGAAGGCTGGGTCTCCTGAGACTTTTGGAATGGCTCTGGTTGCTTATGTACACTGTGCTCTTTTAATAAGATACTCTGGTATGCACTGATTTCTGCTATTGTACATTTAGCGGGAATGACAATATCATGGTCAGACTCGTTACATAAAACAACTGGTAGCTTATAGGGCCGCAGCTGAGGGAATTTAACTAAGCCAGCTTTTACTAGCAAGCCACCTGGCAAGGGGGATGAGGATGGATACTCAATAGCTGCTGACTTCTCCCTCTGGAAGTCGTTAGCTAGAGCAACTCCCTCTACTGCTACGGTTTTGCCAGCTGGAATAACTTGGGAGTTCTTGCCTTGCATTTTTACTCTGCCATGATGACTATCATTCACATGCTTTTGTCTCAGCTCAATAATTTTAAAGACTGCTCTGTAACCATTTGGGAGGCGTTGACGCCGTGTTGTTTCAGTTTCAAAGTAGATGTCAAATAATACATCAAGGGTATTGGTGCCTATTAGCATGAGAGACTGTGAGGTGTCAGGGATGACTAAGGCAAGTGTGTTTACATCTATTGACACTCCTGTAAACTCTTTTGGGAAAGTCAGTCATTTCTATGTAGCCAAAGTAAGGCACGGATTGTCCGTTTGCCCCCTCTACCTAAGAGATTGTGCAGTGGCTTAATCTCTTGCTCAGGAAGGTGCTGTTCATAAAATGACCGGGGAACTGTTGTAATTTGTGAGCCTGAGTCACGTAGACAGTTTACGTCTTCACTTTTTATAGCTACTCTCGCTGTGCTTTTGAGGCCAACCAACCGCTCAGGCAGTTGAAAAGGGTGGGCTTTATTTGAATGTTCTAGGTTGGAACATATTTGAGCTTTGCCTTTGCCTGCATTTCACATCTGAGGGACATCGTTAACTCACCTCAGCCCCTGTTTGTCCCACAACAGGAGCTGTTAATCATTTAAAGGGAGGTTAAGGCTGTTTTGCGTTTCCCACTTGTGCCTTTTGTCTTTTTCTGAGTCATGAAAGAGGTTAGTTGACTCTGTAAACTAGCCACCTGTTTCCTCAGATCTTCAATAGCAGTGGAGCTGCCCTCGGGCTCCTCTTTTGACACACAGGAACATGTGCTATGAGACTGAAGCTGGACTCGCTGCTTTGTGCTGCCTATGTGTTTTTTCATACGACTGTCTTTTGCTTGCTGACAGTCTTCCTCAGTGCGTAACATTAGCAAGAGGTCTGAGAATGGAGTTGGGTTTCTTTTCTTTTGCTCGAGTTGCAGAGTAGCGAGCAGAGTTATTCCAACACCCCCTACAGAACTGCTTAAGGAGGTATTTGTCTACTCCTTCGGGTGCGACTCCACCCCTTTTTAAGGCTAGGTTTAGTACAAGCTGCAGTCTATGAAGGAAGTGGATGGTTTCTCACCCAGGTGTTCATGAAGCGGGTGAAAAGCTCCTCCCCATGCTCGACAGTACCAAAGGCTGAATCTAGCTGCTGCAGGTAGGCTACAGGGGGTGATTCAGGCCATAGCGTCTTGATTAGATCAGCTGCTGGGGAAAGCAAGCTCTCAAAAATCTTTCGGGATATCTGCAGAGGAGACATGCTGGGATCATTTAGAAGTAGCTCAATATGTGACCGACAAGTGTTGTAGTCGGTTTCATTATTACGTCTGGGAGTCCTTCCAGAGAAAGAACGGAGCCTCACTGGGGAGTGCAAGTGTGAACCAACATCCTCCCTCCGTACAATATGCTCAACCATGACCTTCTGCATTTCCGGTGGGTTCAGGGCGCTTACTGAAAGGGATAGCGCTCTCCTTTCATGAGTGAATGGGACTGAGTCAGTGACATTTAAACCATTACTGCTCTGAGGGGTGTCTGAGAACGAGCTAAAGGGCTGTTGGTCTTTGGGGACAACAGTCTGGGGTGTTGAGACAGTGGTCCCCACGAGTGTGGGGAAAGGTTCTTTAACCACGGGTTGCATGGCTTTGATATCCTCGCCAAGCTGGGACATCATCTCGCTCATCACCTCTGCATACTCTTTACCACTTAGCTTGGCTAAGCCCTTAAGCTCAGCTCGGTATGCTTTAGTAACAACTGCCTATTTTACTGCTTAGTATCTTTACAACATAGACAACAGAGGGGTCACCGCGCACTGTGTATCAGTACGGTAAAAGCGGCTCCAAATATTCCAACCTGAGCCACTTGAATACTCAACAATAAGGTTTTGGTTAAATTCGGATGATAAATCATCAACGAAAAGGTTTTATTTTTTTTTCCCGATATCACCATATGTCTTTAGGAAGTCAAGCACCTTTTCATCCTGTTCTGCTACCTGAGTTACGCTACTAAAAATAACGGCGTTTGGGATTTTGACACCAGACTTTTCTATGAAATCCATGTTGCTTATGATTTCAATATTGATTCAATATTGATATTCAAAATGGCTCCTGGCTGGCTTGCCAAGTATGTAACCAATATTGCAATATAGTAACAGATTACAGTGTATTAATAGTCTAATAATCAATAGGGCTCGTATCAGAAGAAAACCAGGTTGTTAGGAGCCAAGATTTGAACACCAATAATGAGTCAGACAGAGTAGTAGTACATTTGTGTAGCAACACAGATTTTTACAGATGGCTCACACATCCCCGTCGCCCGACTGAGGCAGGGGTGCATCCCGGCCGTCAGCCAACTCCCCCCACCGTTGCTCTACCTCGGGCAAGCGGGAGAGGAAATCAGCGACGACCATCTGGACCCCCGGCCTGTGCACGACCTTAAATTTAAATGGCTGCAGGGCCAGATACCACCTTATGATGCGGGGGTTTGTGTCCTTCATGGTGTTTAGCCAGCGGAGAGGTGCGTGGTCCGAACAGAGGGTGAAGGCGCGCCCCAGGAGGTAGTAGTGTAGAGACTCGACGGCCCACTTGATGGCGAGGCATTCCTTCTCGACGGTGCTGTACCTCTCCTCTCGCTCTGCCAGCTTCCGGCTGAGGTACAGCACCGGGCGGTCGAGCCCCTCGACCTCCTGGGCTAAGACGGCGCCCAGCCCCCTGTTCGATGCATCCGTCTGCAGGACAAACTGGAGGAGCTGGAGGAGCGGCTTCCCACACAGAGCTTTTTTAATTTTTTCAAATGCCACCTGGCACTGCTCGGTCCACTGGACCAGATCTGAGGCACCTTTCCGGGTGAGATCCGTCAAAGGGTTGGTCAGCTGCGCAAAGGCGGGGATGAACCGCCTATAGTAGCCGGCCATCCCCAAGAAGGACCTTACCTGCTTTTTCGTCTTGGGCTGCGGGCAAGCTGCAACCGCCTCTCTTTTGTCCAGCTGCGGCCACACTGTCCCGCCGCCCAAGTGGTACCCCAAATACCGTACCTCCCTCCGTCCAATTACACACTTGCTCGGGTTGGCCGAGAGCCCGGACGGCTGCCACCCGGCGGAGATGCTGCGGCGTGTCAAAATGGATGATCACATCATCCCAGTAGGCCGCAGCATACTCCGCATGCGGCCGTAGTACGCGGTCCCTGAGTCGCTGGAACGTGGCCGGAGCCCTGAACAACCCGAATGACATCGTCCTAAATTGGTATAAACCATACAGAGTGGAGAAGGCTGATTTCTCCTTGGACTCTGTAGATAAGGGAATCTACCAGTAGCCCTTGGTTAAATCCAGTGTCGAAATAAAACGAGCCGTGCCTAGCCGGTCCAGATGCTCGTCAAAGCGAGGCATGGGATATGCATCAAACTTAGATACACTATTCACCTTGCGATAGTGCACACAGAACCGGACAGCCCTGTCTGGTTTATTTACCCGGACGATTGGGCTGGCCCACTATGTGACTCGTCTATCACCCCCAACTCCAGCATGGCCTTTAGTTCTTCCCTCACAATTTTCTTTTTGTGTTCGGGTAACCTGTACTGCCGTGACCTAACAGCCACACCGGGGGCCGTTTCTATGCGGTGTTCAATGAGTGTGGTGCGGCCTGGTAGCAGGGAGAAGACATCCGTAAACCGCTGCTGCAAGTCGGCTACCTCGGTTCTCTGCTGCGGAGTCAAGTGGCTTTCTAAATGAACCGGCGTGAATGGCGCCGCTTTTTTAGCCTTCGGTCCCAGCTCACCTTCCTTGATTACTGCTGCTGTGAGATGAACCAGGCGCACCTCATTCAATTTTTTAAGGAGGTCGAGGTGGTAAATCTGACCGCTTCCCCCCCTATCGGAACGTGCCCCCTCATAGTCAACGTCCCCCATTCGCCGTGTAACCACGAAGGGTCCTTGCCACTTTGCGAGTAATTTAGAGCTGGAGGTGGGCAGCAATACAAGTACTTTCTCTCCTGGTGTAAATTGTCTCAGCTGAGTACCTCTATTATACAGCCGCTCTTGACGCTCCTGTGCCTTCAGCAAATTCTCACGTGACAGCTGACCGAGTGAATGGAGTTTCGCTCTCAGGTCCAGGACGTACTGAATTTCATTTTTACTTGTGCTAGGACCTTCCTCCTAGTTTTCTTTAATGAGATCCAGCACCCCCCTGGGTCGTCTACCGAACAGAAGTTCAAAGGGGGAAAACCCCGTGGAGGCCTGGGGCACCTCCCGCACTGCAAATAACAGAGGACTATCCTCATGCACGAACTTACGCAGCATGGACTTTAAAGTCTTAAATCGCTCCACAAGCCCATCGGTTTGTGGATGGTACATTCTGGTACAGATTGATGTGATCCCGAATAAGCTGTAAAGTTCGCGGAGGGTGCGTGACATGAACGCGGGGCCTTGATCCGTCAGAATCTCTATCGGGATTCCAACACGGGAGATTAATTGGAAGAGAGCCTGCGCTACGCTCTTCGCTGAGATGACCAACACAAAATGATACCCCCATGAGCTACAGTCTAATGGCCCGATAAGATCCATTGCGATTCTCTCGAATGGGATCTCCACCAACGGAAGTGGTCTCAAAGGGGCTTTGGGTATAGCCGGTGGATTGCTGAGTTGGCATTCCTGACAAGACGCACACCACCATTGTACGTCTGCGTATATGCCTGGCCAATAGAACCGGGCCATTATCCGATCGCGTGTCATATCTGCCCTCAAGTGACCCGCCATCGGGCCGTGATGAGCCGCCTGAAAAATCATCTCCCGGCGGCTTTTCGCTACGAGCAACTGGCCCACGTCTAAACCTGTTTGGGTATCACAACACCCTATACAACCTATTGCTCCTTACGGCGAAGTGTGGGTAGGTGACAGCTGCGTCGGGGCATAGCTAGTCTCCATCAATTGATATCACACGGTCGAGGGCAACGCGCAGAGCGTTGTCGCGCGATTGCTCCAGGGGGAAGTCCTCCACCGGGGGGAACACCAAAACCGGTAAAGCGCCTGGAGGATACTCCGGCGGGGTCCCCCCCGGAACTGCGACGGGTGACCTCACATCACCAGCGAGCACGGCGCCCCTACCACTGGTCCCTAATTGTCATGAGTGTGCATCCCCCAAGTCTGCTACTGTGCTAGAGAAGCCTGGCCAATCGGTGCCTAATAGGATGGAACGCATCAGGTGGGAACTAACTGCAGCCCTCACTGTATGTTTTTTTCATTTGATACGACATTTCGAGGGTTACTAGCGGGTAGTCGTGCAGGTCCCCATGAATACACCAAATTCTCACCCGTGCTAGATTCCCCAGGTGCTCGGGTTGAACCAGGCTATGGTGGATTAGGGTCTGACTACTCCCTGAATCCAGCAACGCCTGATGCATAAACCCTTGTACCTTTACAGGTAACTGGAATCTCCCTTCTGGACTGGGGGTCCTGGAATGAAGGCTGAGGCTGAGCCCGTCCTATACCGGCCTGACTGGTTGCTGTGGTGTCGTGGGTTGGGGTTCGGTGCTGGCGCGCCTGATCCGGCGCCTCCACGAATCCCTCACACACCACTTCCTCCACCACCTGCCGGACGTTCCTCTCCTCCAGACGCAGCCACCGGTTTGCAGCATCCATCATTTGATGGGCCATGGCGAATGGCCGGGTGCCGTTCCTCCACCGGATCACCCAGAGGTTTTTGCGATGTCCCTCCTCCGTCAGGCCGAGACGGTCCATCAGGGCCCGGCGAAGCTGTGAGTACGTAGCCCAGGCTGCCGCCGGCAACCCGTGCACAGTGGCTAGCCCCTCACCCGTTAACAACGGGAGGAGCCGAAGTGCCTACTGTTCCTGTGGCCAGTGCGAGGCTTCGGCAGTCAGCTCGAAGACCTGGAGAAATGTCTCAATCGCATCCCCCGGCGCTATCTTCTGCAGGGCCACCGTGAAGGGCCTCTCCAGATCTTCAGCTGCTGCTGCTAGTTGCTCCCCGGCTGTACGCCCTTGTTTCATGGGCGAACGCCTGCATCTGCCGCTCCTGCATTTCTGCCAGGATTCTGACGGCGGCCACCATGGCCGAGTCCGTCTCTGAAGTTTTCTTCTCCATCCTCTTTTACCTGCTTGGGCGCCAATGTAACAGTGTCTCTTGCTAGAATGCCATGTCTGTGGCTTTTTCTCTGGGTTCTTCGGGATAAAGGAAAACAAAGTCTCTTCAAAATAACGTTGGTTTAATTAACAACATAAATCGCTATTGTGCGTTTAAATGACAGGTCGGATTTAAATAAATGCATGTCGTGTTGTTTCTCCGTAGTCCAGAGTGTGCATGGCGTTTGTAGTCCCTCCGGTCCACTTTCGCCATGCGTGCCCAGCCTCTACTGCAGGAAGAGTGCACAGGTGTCATTATATAACGTTAATTGCACTCATTTGCTACAGCTGCATCATATTCCAGGCATTCCTGCTGCTCCGCTCCCATGTCACTGCGCGACAGCGCTAACCACGCCCCCTCATGGCTCACAATAATAAAACACAATTTCAAAATAACAAACTAAAATAATAAAGTGCGCACGAAATGGAATAAACCCTGAGTTCAGTCCTTTTTTCCCTTTGGGCCCGTTCGAATTTGTATCAGTGTTTTTCTTGTCCTACCACACCAGATGGAAGGAATCCGTCTCCCGATCACAGAGTTCAATCCGGCTCGCCACCCAGCTCACACTGGGAATCTTTGGATCTGGGAATCTCATTCGAGTTTGGATCATTCATTGAAGTGGACCTCGGCTCCTCCTCTGGGCATTGGACGTGGCTCCAATCCTTTTTTACCATACACCAAAAACCTGACCGCTGAGTAGGGTTCACAGTGTGGCACTCAGCGATCGCGGCGAATGCATCTACAGCTCTTGTGCGTCTCAAGCAGATAAGGGATGCAACATCCTAGTTTGAGAACAGCAACGATGGGACAAAATGGAGGTGCAGTTGACAGCGGCTGCGTCTTCCACGTGCCAAAACAGCAGCAGAAAGAAAGATTGAAACGTAATTGCGGGAAAGACATATCCAACCGGGAAATTACACTGCAGCTACCTGATTGGTCGGCTGGGGAGTCCATCAAACTAACGCTATGGTAAGCAATGATAACCAGATAAAATTAACCCTTAGTGGTGACAAGTGGGTAGTGCTGTATTTTATCATGTACTGATCACTTTCTTTATGTGAATAGCTTTTAAAGGGGAATCCAAAAGTAATTTATAGACACATTTTAATATAGCAGAGGAATGTCATTTGTAAGCCTGGGCTACAGAGACTCCGGCAGATTGTCGAACCTCAAATTCACTGGATGGGGAATTTCCCCATCCAGTCTACATGTGCTTTGTGGACTTAAAGAAGGCTTATGACCATGTCCCCCAGGGAATCCTGTGGGGGGTACTGCACAAGTATGGTGTACCGGGGCCATTGGTACTTGACATTCGGTCCATATACAAGCAAAGTGAGAGCTGTGTCCTTTTCTTGGCATGTCAAGCACGTCCTCAGTGGGTGTTGGACTCCGCAAAGGTTGCCCCTTGTCACCAATTCTGTTTGTGATTTTCATGGACAGAATTGGTTCAGAAAGGCGCAACTGAGGTCAGGAGAGTGTCCGGTTTGGGGACCTCAGAAATGCATCCCTGCTCTTTGAAGATAATGTGGTTCTGTTGGCTACATCAGACTGTGACCTCCAGCATACACTGGGGCGGTTTGCAGCGAAGTGGTCGGGATGAGAGTCAGCACCTCCAAGTCTGAGGCCATGGTTCTCTGCCGGAAAATGTTGGAGTGCTCCTTCTGGGTTGGGAGTGAGTTGCTGTCTCAAGTGTCAAGTATCTCCGGGTCTTGTTCACGACTGAGGGCAAAATGGAAGGGGAGACAGAGGTTTTCCAGGCACGTCTGATTGGGAGGAGACCCTGAGGCAGACCCAGAACCTGCTGGAGGGATTATATATCTCATCTGGCCTGGGAACACCTCGGAATCTTCCAGGAGGAGCTAGAGAGTGTTGTTGGGAGAAGGAATCTTGGAAGGCCCTGCTTAGCCGGCGGCCACCGCGACCCGGCCCCGGAGACAATGCCACAGAGCGCTACCTGCTGCTGTTGGTTGCTGGCTCAGTGGCTGATTGAAGGCACCTGTAAGCTTACCGTAACATCATTGTTTCCAAACGAAGACATTTAACATCAAATTACTAATCGGTAAATTAATGTCAACATGTTCATTAGAAGGACAAAACCAATCCCGAGAAACAGTGTTTACAATTCATCTAACCAGTGACGGCTCGTCAATAGGGGGCGCTGGGGTGCCCTCTCCACTGCCATTTTGAGAGAAGAAGAATTCTACTTAAACACGTTATACACAATGCAAAATAATTACGAAATAAACATGTTTACTTGTTTACTTTACAATGCCTGGCAGTCATTCATTAAAAAAAATGTCCAATTCATTCCAATTTGTAATTTGTATATTTTTGTGTGTGTGGCAAGGTGAGGTACAACAAAGTTCCTTAATGACAACGCCAGTCCTTTTTGTTATCTGAGAGGACACTCAGGGACAGATGACATCTTAGCTGAAGGTACACAGGTTTGTAGTGAGTGAGCAAAGACGTGGTTCCAAGTTTTCTAAATGTCTTTATTAATCAGCCTTTGACCAGTGGGAACTGGGCAAAGGGAACCAATGATCAATTTAGTAGCACCTTTTTATGCCATATACTATAAAGGGGGCTGAGAGAGCAGGCCGCAGGCTAGGGGAGCCGAGAGACAATAGGGAAAATAACACACGTAGATAAATAAAACACTTAAAGTACGTCAAATCACTACAAAGCACGGCAATGCACTACAAACACAACTACTATGAGATAAAGGCACTCTAAAAGCACATGCATATAGGTTCAGGGAAAGGCCCACAACACACCCACGGCCTATCCTGGCCCACGGCCGCACTACCTCTAAGCTCCACAAAAATGAGTTTGTCTGGATTAAAATGAGGTACAAACTAAACTAAGGTATAAAGAAAATAAACAATTCAAAATAAACTATAACAAAGGCAAAACAGCAGGGACAGTAACCTTGGGATCCAGCCACAGGTTACAGTATGCCCTGAAACTAACAAAATCCCTTGGTCCTTCTCTAGGCCCACACTCCTGAGAAGTCCAAGCTGACCAGACCCAGAGAAGCCAAACAATTCTACCTTGAGCACATGCAGGAAGGGATCACTGGCACAGACTGATCCCATGTATTAACCCACCGCCCATGCTGGAGAGAGGGGGTGTGGTTCAGGTGTATCCAATTAGGGTAA
>OMOU01090157.1:0-10231 GCA_900312585.1 Malacocephalus occidentalis
CTGGTATCAGGGAGATTTTCCGGAGCAGAGGCCTACTGCCTACCGGCCTACACACTCGCATTGGTCTGAATGGTCCTGACTGAACAATGTTGAATACTGCAATCTCCTGGTTATTCCTTGGATTCCTTGCTATATTGCCCTGTCTGTTCTCACCAGCTGAGTATGGCCTATATATACAGTATATAGAAAAAGGTAAGTCATATAAAATGTGTTGGAATTACCGTGCAAATTGAATTACCGATTTAGATTAGAAATTAGAAATATGCATTGCTGATGCTTATATGCATTCATGAATTCTCAATTCCTACATACAATACATGTCTTGCATGCGAGTGTGCGCACACACACACACACACACACACACACAAACACACAGAGCAAGCCTACCGGGAGGATTGTCCGCTTTTGCTGCAGCTGGTGTAGATGACTGGCTCGTCGTCATAGAAACTGCCAAGGGCAAGTTTCTGCCTGATGCACTCTCTCTCATTGCGCTGGGCCTGTCAGAAATAGAGATGACAATAAACAGCAATGTTTTGCATGCATCAATAGCACGCCAATAGCATGCAGCTCGACCTACAAAGAAGGAACAACACTTTGAAGATATACACAGAAATACACGTGTATAGACAAGCATTACCACAGCATTACCTTACCATCTTTCTACACATTCAGCCTTTGACCACAATAAAGTGTATCTTCATGCTTCTGTATATATATATATATATATATATATACGTATATATATTATATATAGAAAGGTTCTGATGCTCATCTGTCATTACAGTTTTACCATTCTTACTGCACGGAGCCAACCAAGGCTGCCAGTGGTCAGTCGTATATGGGCCTGGGGGGTGACGCATCAAACCAAAGATAAACAAAGAACAATACGGCCACACAGGAGCGTATTGCTTTTGAAGGGAGGGAGTCAACGCTGGGGTGTCGTCGACGTGTGCGAGACCAAAACAAATCTGATTTTGTCTCCTCCACCACCACCACCACCACTGGAGGCAAGTCTGCACGAGTTGGGTATTTAGTGGTTTTGTTTGTTGCTGTACCCCAACTACTCTGATCACTGGGTCCCAACATGGTTTTCCATTTAGAAATCCCTTGTGTAACGTTGCTCCTCAACATGACCGCTGGCCACATTTCTGTGCGCGTCCTGTCATTTGCTGGGAATGACAAAAACTACAAATCCCATACAGAAAAGGTCCCAAATCCACCTGAGCATCTACCCATGGTGCATTAGAGGAAACGGTCGGCCACACTTGATTTATTTCATGTTGATATTTGCCTCCTTATTTCTGTCTTATCGTTTTATTTTTTTTCTATTTTCCGTTTGTGACGCATGACATGAGGCAGTGATGCACAATCATCCATCATAAGTCATAGCTGGCTGGCCAACCCTGCCCCCCGCCAATCAACGCCCTGCCTCCTGCTCCTTCACTCGGAACAGTCAGGGGTCTTGCTGTCCAGACATCACACACACACACAGTAATGTGGACGTTAGAGCAATGTGGATTTTATATATTATAATTGTAAAAAATAATTCACATTACTTCCACATCATCTGCCTTTAATACACTCTTGTCCGTGCTGTGATGTCATTTTTTTTTTATTATTTTTTTTTTCTTTTAAACATACCCACGACCAAAAAGACAACCAGAGAGAGGCATGCACGCAGACACACCCATAGCTCTTGTAGAAGCACCTATCACATGCGTGCGCGCACCCGCTCCTCGTACGTGGTACACCTTCAGCCACGCACATAGCGTCTACCCCGAGCAAAAGAAAAACAGCCCCGATTCCAATCAGTGTTCACCCTTGATGTCAACACGACACCACTACCACCACGTCCAGTCAACGCACCTGGTAAACGCGTTTCTCCTGGTGCACCATTCCGTCAGCGCATCGCACGGAGATGGAGAGCCCAACTCTTTCGCCGCCGCCCCCCTACACACTGCAGTGAAGCCAGACCCGGGAGACCGGCCGATGTGCCGCAGCTCCGCTTACGAGAGCCAGAGAGAGAGAAGAGGATGGAGAAAGGGAGGGGGTGGGAGGAGAGAACATGGACAGGGAGAGCGTGGATGGGGGCTATCGAGGGGAGGGAGGGACGGAGCAAGTAGGAGGAGGGAACATGGAGCAGAGAGAGATGGGAGATAGCGGGGAGGGAAGAGAACGCAAGAGAGGGGAGATGGAGGAGAGGGAGTGGGAGGATAGAACATGGAGCGAGGAGGGAGAGAGAGGATGGTGGAGCACAGAGGCAGAAGTGGGAGGGGCAAGGAATAGAAGCATGGAGAAATCAGGGCAGAGCAGAAAGATGCGTGTAGTCGTTGAGTTCACGTGGGAGCTGCACTGGCAGTCATCTTGTTCACACCCACCCTCTCCGCTCAAAGAAAAGAAAGGCATGACATAATGGCAAGGAGGATCATGCAGGCAACATTAAAGTGTTAAAGTAAAAAATTAAAAAAAATTTTTTTTTAAAAGTACAACATTAAGACTACACATGCCTCCAATTTATTCCATTAAAGAAATTGAGATTCACATTCAGGCTTCTGGTGTGTTGGACAGTATGAGAAATATGCTCAGAGCTCACTCACATGCATGAAATTAAACTTGCAGTGACATTCACATCACAGCACTAACCAAGATATCTAATGGCCTTCAAGATGCATGGCTTGTAGAAGTAATATTTTATGCTGAACCATCTGTCAAATACTTGATTTCCTAATAAACTATCCTACCTTCCTATTAAGCCAACAGATGTAGTCTCAGCATTCTCAAACAGAAAAAGGAATAGAAACTGCCAAATGCATTAGCCCCTCTGTACAGCATGCGTTGCAAATTAAAAAAAATAAAAAAGCAAGTAAACAGAGTTTCAGCTAAAATATTTTTATTGAGTCACAAATTGAACCCCTGAAAGAAAGCAGAAAAGGATTAAAGGAACTCCAAATTCTTAACCGCGAAACACAACCTTGAATACAAAGCTCACCTTGACTATACTTGGAGTGGTTCAGCCAGTCACCAGAAGGTTCCCAGCGTCATGGGAATAAGGTACCCAACCTGCAGCAGCCCAATGGTTGTATGCAGCACGAGCATAAGTTCCCTGCAAGTCTCCAGATCTAGGCATTACTGCGGAGTCGTCTGATTGAAGGCCCTGTTCATAAGCAATATGTGCCGGAAAAGGAAGTTCTTGATAATTGACAAACTGCTTGCCTGGGTTTTGATACACGCCACCCGGTTGGATGTGTGGTAGAGCTTTACACCTTGTCGTGATAGCTGGTGTGGAGGTAGTTGCAGCCGTGGATGGGCCCTGTGTGGTGGTGGTGGGAAAAGGTGTGGTAGTGCAAACACGCATTGCAGGAGTTGTGCTGGGACTGCCGGTGACAGGAACCTGCGCCATGGGTTGTTGGTTTGGCGAATTCCCATAGATGTACTGAATAAATGGATAGTAGTAAATCCCAGAACCATCAGGATGCTTTTTGTCAGGATAGACCATGTTTTGTTGCTGAGTGTCCGTGCTTTTCCACTGCGGCGTCATCATCTGTGGCCGTCTAGTTTCTTCAGGTGACTTTGTAGTGGTTTGGAATGGATGGGCATTTTTAGAATTTTGGTAAGGGTGCCATTGGGCTACATTTTGTTGCTGCGCCAATTGAAGCAGGTGAGCATACCGCATGGCATCTAGTTGTGGATTGAAAGGACCACTCATACTTTCCTGCTGCCGAGTTTCTTCAGGTGATTTGGTAGTGGGTGGCGCTGTGGTGGTTTGGAATGGATGGTCCTTTTTAGCATTTTGATCATAAAGGTTCTGTTTTGAAGCAAGATTGGCCATGTTTTGTTGCTGGGCCAATTGAAGCAGGTAAGCATACTGCATGGAGTCTAGTTGTGGATTGAAAGGACCACTCATACTTTGCTGCTGGGTTTCTTCAGGTGATTTGGTAGTGGGTGGCATTGCAGTGGCTTGGAATGGATGGTCCTTTTTAGCATTTTGATCATAAGGGGTCTGTTTTGAAGCAAGATTGGCCATGTTTTGTTGCTGGGCCAATTGAAGCAGGTAAGCATACCGCATGTAGTCTAGTTGTGGATTGAAAGGACCACTCATACTTTGCTGCTGGGTTTCTTCAGGTGATTTGGTAGTAGGTGGCATTGCGGTGGTTTGGAATTCCTTTTTAGCACTTTGATCATAAGGGTTCTGTTTTGAATTGAGGAGGGGATTAAAGGGTATGGGCTGTTGTTGGACCATGTAAGGAGCACGAACGGGATTCAGACCTGCATTGAACTGAAGCTGCATTTTTGGTTGCTGCGGATTCGTTTCCATGGGTGATTTGTTCGTGGGTGAGGTGGCACTTTGTTTCACAAGGTATGGTCTATCCACATCATACAGATGAGAAACTGGGATTTTCTCCATATCGAAACTACTTTGACCAGATCTGGGTCTGATCATGGGTTTCCCTGATGGAAGAGGGCCCTGGGTCACAGGAGGTGTAGCTTCAGGAATGTCCCGAATGGGGCAACAGAGTTTGACTCTGGTCCCTCGCCACTGCATCGGTAGTATATAATATCCATTCTATATACATATTGGGGGGGTGAGTTCACCATTAGAAGATTAATATTAATCATACCAATTCATTGAATGCATTTACTAGAATCTACTTACATCTTGTATCATATTGCAGCTGTTGTAAGGGGCCACCAACACAAGCCCCAAAGAGTTGGATTTCATGTAGTAGCCACATTGTGGCTGAGCCTGGTCCAGCAACATTAGAGCACCATTGCCTAAAATAAAAAGAGAATTTAAATGCAGCCAGCACCAAAATCTCTATCTATAATACACATCATGACAGGACAGACATAGTTACAATTGAACATACCCATGTCCAGCATGAAGCTAGAGGATCCAGGTCCCATAGCTTTTAGTTGCAGCCTGTACTTGCTACATTTTACAGAAGTGTCCATCAACCCCCATCCAGCTTCAGCCAATCCAAGGGCAGGCATTCCTGGCATAACATTAAAATATGAAATATTTGCAAATATGGCAAAAAATAAATAGTACCAGGCATTTCATTGTCACAATAAGGCCAAATAGTTACCAGCATCATCTGCTTGATAAGAGCCAAGATGTACAGTTTGAGAGTCCCCGCGGGAAAGGTCATCAAAAAGAATTATTCCAGGTATGACGCCATTTGTTGTTGCCTTAACATCCTTCACCATAGCCAAGGGAAGACATTGTAGACATGGGCATAGATAACTCCACAAAAGAAACACTGCAAACTGCAGCCACCTAGTTTCTCTGCTAAAGTCAGAAGTCATGCTAGCTTCACAACCAGCCTAGGGAGATGTCCCTCAGTTTACCAGTGCTGAAATCAGTCCTGAATACTTGATATTAATATGAGGAAGTCAATATTGATTAGCCAATCAGAGCCTGGAAATGACATAGAACCAGGTGCATTCATTTAGCTGCCTAACGCCAATGATACACTTTCCTGTTTTTTAAGACCTAAGCATTGTACAAGGTACAAATACATATCCCAATAAAATATAAATATGTAGTGTCAATGCACCATCTCTGCATGCATCTCTGTGACCGAGCGTGACATGAGGAGGGCTCTGTTGAGGGTGAACACCAGAAAAACTGAGTGCTGAAGACCTGTGCTAGCCAGCTAGCTCCAATGGTTGCCACATTATCCAACCTCTACCTGGCTGAGTCTGTGGTCCCAGAGACTGCCTCTCCAGCATGCCTGAATGACTGCCGACTGGTGGCCCTGACCTCATTGGTCATGACATGTTTTGAGAGGCTGATCAAGGACTACATCTGCGCTTTCTAACCTCCCTCCATGGACCCGCTGCAGTTCACCTACCGCCCAAACAGATCCACAGGCGATGCGGTCTCCCAGGTCATTCACAGTTCCCTCTCTCATCTTGACAATCAGAAGGGGGCTATGTGAGAATGTTGTTTGTTGGCATTAGCTCTGCTTTCAACGCCATAGTTCCCAGCAGACTGGCTGGCAAGCTGATTAAGCTGGGTCTGAACACCCCTCTGTGTGCCTGAATCATGGACTTCCTAACTGCCAGGCCCCAGGTCATCAGGGCGGGCAAACACACCTCCAGGCCCCTCAGCCTGATCATAGGATCCCCCTAGGGTCACGTCCTCAGCTCCCTACTGTTCGCCCTGGACACACGTCTGTGTGGCCAGGTCCAGCTCCGACGCCATCGTCAAGTTTGCGGATGACACAGTGGTGCTGGGCCTGACCTCTGGTAACGATGAGAAGGCCTACCTAGAGGAATTTGCTAACCTGTCACTCTGGTCCCAAGACCACACCCTCATGCTGAATGTCTCCAAAACTAAATATGCGTTTCTGGACTTTAGGACAACATCAGGGAACTTACACACCACTGGGGATTAATGGAACTGCTGTGGAGAGGGTGAGCAGCTTCAGGTACCTGGAGGTCCACAGAGGAGCTGACTATGACTACACACTTTGACACTCTGGTGAGGAAGGCGAAGCAGCATCTCTATCACCGCAGGCAGCTGAGGAAGTTCCAAGTGTCCCAGAGGATCCTTCAGGTCTTCTATGCTGGTGCAGTGGAGAGCATCCCGACAGGAAGCATTATTGCCTGGTTCGGTAACACCTTAGGACAGGAGGGCAGTGGGTGGTGCGTTCGGCTGATCACACTATTGGCACTACACTCCTCACCCTGCAGGACCTGTACTCCTGATGTCAACCCAGAGGCTGCAGGATCCTCACTACGAGATCTGCGGTCAGGCAAGCGCCTCCGCAGACACGCTGCTATAACAAAGACTTTCTTTCCGCAGATCACTAGGACTGAACTCAGATCAGGGCTCCCGTCATGCACACACTGATTAACTTGTTACACCTTTTATATTGTCTTTTAGATATACCTTGCTGTTTATTTGGTCATAGTTCTCATTCCTAAAGAAGCTCATCTCTTTTGGATTTGGGACCAAATACATAACATGGAACCATCCATGTTGAACAGTCAAATAAAGTCAGAAATAAAGTTCATGCTTTCATTTTATTGGCAGAAACACTAACATTAGCCTGGAAAACCAGGAAAAGGTTGCATCAAGGGCAGATTGACCATTATGCTGCATGATGAAGGCATGTAAATGAAGTACAGGTCAAACTATGGGCAAGGATAGGAGATGGAGCCCATTATACCGCTGTTGCGGCTGGTGCCATTGGAGTTGGCAGCGGAATTGGAAAATGGTATAGGTATTTAGCCATGAACGGGTGGTAGAATTGAGGGATTTGTTGATACACTGGTCCCTGCCCTGGCAGAAATTTTGCCGGCGGCTGTGTGGTGGTGGTGGTGGTTGTTGTTGTAGGTTCTGTGGTGGTCATCCGCTTCGCTGTTTGAGGGGGAAGGAAGAATGGGTATTGGAACGGAGATGCATAATATTGGGGGTACTGTTGAAAGTTATTCATCGGCGGCGGCGGTGGCGGTGGCGGCGGCGTCGCCGTTGTCATTGTTGCAGGCTCTGCCGTCGTGGGTACTGTGGTAGGTAACGGTGTAGTAGGCTTTGTTGCTGGCTGGTCCTGGAGGGGCTGCGCTTGATGCCCATAAGGATTCTTGTTGAAGTGAGATATCAACAGGGGATTCCACTGGTAGAATTGAAACGGCAAATCTGCAGGGTTCGGTGGTGGTGGTGGTGGTGGTGGTGGTGTTGTCGAAGATGTAGTGGAGGTTGTAGTGGTGGGGCTAGCCATGTTAGCCGCTTGTGTCGGTTGGGGGCACGAGAGCATGATGGGCATTTCTTGAAAACGCATTGGCAGGATGTAATGTCCACCCTGTGAAGAGAGATTGATTTTTAATGTTTGAGAAATAAGCAAATCAGTTACAGCCATGCCTACAACGACCTCTCTTTTGAAAGTCAAACACCCCAGCTACTACTACACCTACTACTTCCTGAATTAAAGTCAAACACCCCAGCTACTACTACACCTACTACTTCATGCATTAATAAATATTACCTCTTTGATTACATTGCAGCCATCATATGGTACAACCATCACAAGTCCTAGAGCGTTTCCATGCACAGAGTAGTTGCAGTTGGGAGGGACCTCGTTTAGAGGAAGTGGTTCCCCATTTCCTAAAAGAAAAGGGTTCCATTTTTTTAAGCAATGCATATTAAGCCTGGAGTTCAAGTGGACATTACATTAGAACTGTACCTTGGTCCAACGTAAACTGTGAGGCCCCCAGCCCCATAGCTTGGAACGTCATCTTATCCGCACCGCACTGCAAAGTGGGATACCCCGGTGGACATTCAGCTGGACCCAGGTCTGTAGGTTGGGCGAGGATCAAAATTACAAAAGCAATTGTATTGATATCGCCCATCTTCAAACAACAAAGTGGGTTTACCTGCGGTATCTGCCTGATAATTAGATTCAGCGTCCGTAGATGAGTGGGTCGTCCTTCCCACGTTGGCTGTCAGACCACCAGCACCATTTTCGAAGAAGTTGCCGAACAAAACCTTTCCTTCTTGATAATGCGCCTTTGTCTCTCGATTGAGCGGGCTTGCTTGTCCAGTCATCCTGTATATTTTTCTCAAATTATACGACTGCATAGTGGGTGCTGGACAACACACCACCATAAGAGCTAACGCGAAATAACGTGCAGATGGCCTTTCTCCTTTGCGTGTCATATTGTGCGCTCTAACTTCGATCAAAGTCAAATAATGACTGACAAGCCGCTTGTCATGTGCAGTGTTTTAACTATTGTCGCTATTTCTGCGTGAGACCGCAACGACCAATCATACTCACTTGGCAATTACTGATAACGATATCTGCAGCACACCTGAACACAACCACGTTATGTTTGGTTTATTTTCTTATCGGGCTATCGTATTTAATATACGCTATAAAAAAATAATAAACACTCGCTCTTTTTTTCTTCTCTATAGGAAAGGTGGCTATGGAAATTGATCTTATCTGGTCGATATAAAATCATTCGCTAGTCGATAAAATCATTATTACTCCTATGCCATAACTCTGTACACGAATACACACAATAGCATCACACTGTGGCCCACGGTGGAACTGCAGATCCCATAGACTCAGGACTTCTCCATCGGTCGTGTCGATGAGGACTAGTCAACTGAACACATGAAACTAGTCGTTTCGTGATTGATTCAGGTAGTTCAATTACATTTCTGGGCTATGTTTTTGTATCGTTAACAACTGATGCGACAACAGTTTCGGCAATAAAAGGAAATGAATGATTCTTCATTTTTATTTGACCATTCCGTGCGTCTCTACTGCAGTTGAATGTCCGTTCTCTGCCCGCTTTTTCTTTCGTCCCGGTCGCTGGAAGGTCTAGCGCTGAAGCTATGAGCAGGCAGTTCACCAGGCAGCCTCCACCACACACCGGTGTAGTATGCTGCCTGCTCTTTTAGTTCACATTGTGTTCTGTACTGTATTAGGTAAAGTCAGGTATTCCAGGAAGCTGGAGTGCGTACTGCAAAACATATTTGGCTCTTGCATACATTTCATCAGCATTTCATGTCACGTGTCCATTGTCTATTGCTTATATGAACGCTCTTTAAAAACGCGGCCTCTCAATGTTGCGGTTTAGACACGACGCAGGAATAAAGTAAGACAAAGATGAATGAAGTAGATTCATGGTACACCACCTGAGTGGAAGTACTTAGGGGCTTTGGCACCGCTGCTGTCGGACCAGCAGTTCGCTGGTCACTCCATTAGTTCCTGTTGTCTCAACAAAGAAAGAAGTCACTCTGCTTGTATAGAGCAAGCTGCTTATAGGTGGTCTGTTGAGACACGTGCACGCACACACACACACACACACACGCACACACGCACACACACACACACATGCGCATGCACTCACACATGCACACACACATGCACAAACACACATACACTCTGTCACACACATATGCACACACACTCACACACACACATGCTTGTTCCTCTCACAGCTCTCTCTCTCTTTCTCTCTCTCTCTCTCTCCCTCTCTCGCCCACTCTCAACCCAGCCCACTTTGCTCCGGCCCCTCCCTTCTCCTTCTGCCTCCCTCCTCCCTGGGAAAACGGGGACAACAAATGAGCCGGCTCTGGGCTTGGTCCGGGGCCCGGGGCCCGGGGAGGAGGACACTTGGACGGCCCTCAGAGTGTCCGCTGGAGTTCCCAGGGATCCCTCTTGCCCCGCTCCCCTTTCAGCGGCGGAGGAGGAAGCCGCCATTGTGCCAGCACCTG
>OMOU01090162.1:0-14013 GCA_900312585.1 Malacocephalus occidentalis
GTTATAAACATTGCTTTATTAACATTACTTGAAACAGTGTGGGCCTCCATTTAGAGGTTTTCCGGGCACGTCCGACTGGGAGCAGATCCCGGGGCAGACCCAGAACCCGCTGGAGGGATTATATATCTCATCTGGCCTGGGAATGCCTCGGGATCCCCCAGGAGGAGCTAGAAAGCGTTGCTGGGGAGACGGGCACCTGGAGAGCCCTGCTTAGCCTGCTGCCTCCGCGACCCGGCCCCGGATAAGCGGAGGAGAATGGATGGAATGGATGGATTGTGGAGGCCAGGTCACCTGACGCTGCACTCCATCACTCTCCTTCTTGGTCAAATATCCCTTGCAGCGATTCGACCATGAAAGCCTGGTTCATGCAGTCTCCTCTGAACAGTTGATGTGGAGATTAGTCTGCTACTTGAACTCTGAAGCATTTCTGTGGGCTCTGATCTGAGATGCAGTTCATTGGTGGCAATTAACTTATCCTCTGCAGCAGAGGCAACTCTTGGTCTGCCTTTCATGGGCCGGTCCTCATGAGAGCCAGTCTCATCATAGCATTTGGTTTTAGCAAGACTGTACTTGAGGATCTTTTCAAAGTTCTTCAAATTGTCCAGATTGACTGACCTTCATGTCTTAAAGTAATGGACTGTCGTATCTCTTTACTTAGTTGAGTGTTTCTTTCCATAATATGGATTAGTACAGTATCGAATAGGGCTATTCACTGTATACAAACCTACCTCTGCACAACACAATGGATGGTCTCAAACACATTAAGAAGGCAAGAAATACCACAAATGAACTCTTGATAAGGCACACCGGTTGATTGAAAACCATTCCAGGTGACTCCCTCATGAAGCCGACTGAGAGAATGCCAAGAGTGTGCAAAGCTGTCATCAAGGCAAACCATAGCTCCTTTGAAGCATCTCAAATATAAAGAATATTCTGGTTTGTTTAACACCTTTGTGTTTACTACATAATTCTATATGCGTTTGTGGTCGGCGAGGTAGGGAGCATGGTGTAGTGGGTAAAACAAGGGGAGCGGAGCCCGAGATTGACGCAGCTGTAGGGGATGAGTAGAATTGTGCCATGGATTGGTTGGAGTCATAGGAGAGGTCTGACAACAAATTACCTCTGTCTGGGTGGTTTAGAATCATCATTTTTCTGTGGGCTTCTCTGATCTTATTCTTATTTGCCGTGGGGCTGCAATATAAAGCAAAAAAAAACAACACAATTAGGTTCACCTATTATCCACCATCTCGGACACTGAGAATAATGTAGGAAAATGGCCACCTACCTGACCCCTAAAACCAGTGCCGCTTCTCTCTTTGTCATCTTTGGTTCAAATCCACCTCGATAGTATTTACTTCCAAAAGCCTGCAATACACATTTTACTTCATAACTAGGGTGGAAAGAAATTACCAAATTATATTCCTACATTTTTTTCTACACACAATACCCTATAATGACTTAAAAAACGTTTTTTTGAAATGTGTGCAGATTTATTAAAAATAAAACACTAAGAAATCACACGTACATAAGTGTTCACAGCCTTTGCTCAATACTTTGTTGATGCACCTTTGGCAGCAATTACAGCCTGAAGTCTTTTTGAATATGATGCCACAAGCTTGGCACACCTATCTTTGCGCAGGTTCACCCATTCCTCTTTGCAGCACGTCTCAAGCTCCATCAGGTTGGATGGGAAGCGTTGGTGCACAGCCATTTTCATAACGCTCCAGAGATGTTCAATCGGATTCAAGTCTGGGCTCTGGCTGGGCCACTCAAGGACATTCACAGAGTTGTCCTGAAGCCACTCCTTTGAGATATTGGCTGTGTGCTTAGGGTCGTTGTCCTGCTGAAAGATGAACCGTCACCCCAGTCTGAGGTCAAGAGCGCTCTGGAGCAGGTTTTCATCCAGGATGTCTCTGTACATTGCTGCATTCATCTTTCCCACTATCCTGACTAGTCTCCCAGTCCCTGCTGCTGAAAAACATACCCACAGCATGATGCTGCCACCACCATGCTTCACTGTAGGGATGGTATTGGCCTAGTGATGAGCGATACCTGGTTTCCTCCAAACATGACGCCTGGCATTCACGCCAAAGAGTTCAAATGTGGTCTCATCAGACCAGAGAATTTTGTTTCTCATGGTCTGAGAGTCCTTCAGGTGCATTTTGGCAAACTCCAGGGGGGCTGCCATGTGGCCACTCTACCATACAGGCCTGATTGGTGGATTGCTGCAGAGATGGTTGTCCTTCTGGAAGGGTCTTCTCTCCACAGAGGAACACTGGAGCTCTGACAGAGTGACCTTGGTCACCTCCCTGACTAAGGCCCTTCTCCCCCGATCGCTCAGTTTAGACAACTGGCCAGCTCTAGAAAGAGTCCTGGTGGTTCCGAACTTCTTCCATTTACAGATGATGGAGGCCAGTGTGCTCATTGGGACCTTCAAAGCAGCAGAACATTTTCTGTACCCTTCCCCAGATTTGTGCCTTGAGACAATCCTGTCTCGAATGTTTACAGACAATTCCTTTGACTTCATACTTGGTTTGTGCTTTGACATGCACCGTCAACTGTGGGACCTTATATAGACAGGTGTGTGCCTTTCCAAATCATGTCCAATCAACTGAATTTACCACAGAAACATCTCAAGCATGAGTGGAAACAGGATGCACCAGAGCTCAATTTTGAGCTTCATGACAAAGGCTGTGAGATTTTAGTTTTTTATTTGTAATAAATTTGCTAACATTTAAAAAACAAAAACTTTTTTCACATCGTCATTACTCTATTCCATTTTGGAATAAGACTGTAACATAACAAAATGTGGAAAAAGTGAGTATTTGCTGGAACATCCGGCAATGTAAATGTAATCTACACAAAGTAGGTATCTATAGTGAAGACACACCACACCTAATTTGCAACAATAATCAAGACAACAGGCTACAGGAGGCATTCGTTTTAAACTATGAAATAGTTTCTCACCGATGCGGGGAAGCTCTGTAGGGCTTGTTTCATCTGAGGCTCCATGTGTTTTGCTGCCTGCAACACATATCGTCCTGAAAAGGGAACACAGATTTTAAACTAACTAACAATATCTGCCTTCTGATAGACTAAATACATCAAACACATAAGCGAGTCAGGACATTTAGCAATATACACGTGGATATACTGATGCAACTCTTTTGTGGTTAAGGCCCTGTCACATTACAGCGTATCGTACTAGCGTACCAGCGTATGTAAAAAATAAATAAAATAAAATGCACGCATACGCAATTATACGCTAGGGGAACGTTAGACATAGGTTGTATACGTTTCATACGTTTCAAGCACGGTCGCATACGGCGAGGCAGAAATGTATTTTTAAACATGCCTAAAAATGCTGTGCGTATGCAGACGTATGGTTTATACGGCAAGCGTACGCTAGGCATACGCTGAATACGCGAGAGGTACGTTGCTCATAGGTCGAGTACGCCGGTCATACGCTGGCATGAATTTCTGCCTCGCCGTATGCCAGCATATGCCAACGTATGCGACCGTGCTTGAAACGTATACAACCTATGCCTAACGTACCTCTAGCGTATGTCAGCGTATACCAGCGTACGAGTGATATATTTTTTGGCTGACATTTGTCATACCCTGGCGATGCGCTACTCATAGGTTCAATACGGTACGTATACACACAAATCTCAAGGGCTTTTTGTGTGTATGCAAATTATTTTTAGCATTTTCATACGCAACTCATACGTTTCTCTCATACACTGTAGTGTGACAGTAGTACGTGTCCTGCTTCTCTTGAGAGATCATTATCGCAAAGAGGACGTTCCTACCTCCTAGGTCGCAACTCCCTCCTTTGACTCTCACTATACACGATAAAAACAATTTGTATTTGCTTGGATTCAACAGCCATTGACTCAACAATATTGCACCTCTATGGACAGCTTGGGTCATCGGCACACCCTTGGTTTCACAAACATTGTGTGTCATGAATCAGCAGCTTTCAGTCAGCAAAATCTGTGAAGCGTTATCTTTAGTTTACTTCTATTGCGTTTTACACCTGCATGTGCTCACTATTACCTCATTGGATATTGAGATAGATAGATAGATAGATAGATAGATAGATAGGTAGGTAGGTAGATCCAGGTACCCATTAAGATTAATTCTGGTTATTTACTTTGAGTTTAAGCGATGCCGGCTTAAAACGTGTAAGGCTTCCACAGCCCTGACTGACAGAAAGGCATGCCGATACAAAGAGGATGACCCACGCCGTCTATAGAGGTGCAACAGTGTGAGTGAGTTAATGGCCGTGACAAACAAGCAAACACTACATCGTAATGTGGTGCAGGCCAAGGGGGGAATGCCGACCGAGAGGTAGGGAACGCCAACGAATACATACTGTACATGTATACCTGCAAACCCCGCCGCTGCCAGCGCCAACCCCGCAGCCACCATGGAGCTGGCCTGAGGATGAGGATGAGGATGAGAGAGGAATGAAAAGGAGCACAAGGTGTGTGTCACAGAGCAAGGGCCGCTGGGATGCGGACGGTGAAGGACATCGCTCTCGCTATCTGCTCGCATGGGGACTGGTATTGGTAACAGCCTCCTGCCATTATTAATCCGTAGGGAATACCGAAACTTTAACAGTAAACATGTTGCAAGTGTTAGTCGCTATTTAGCACACACCTGGTGTGTTCATACATTTTTTTTTAAATACATTCATTACAAAAACTGAGTGATCTGTCGTCAATGTCAACGATCGGCTAACGTTAGCTAACAAGTTAGCTGATACGCAACAAAATATGGACCATTGCATTTACAAGGAAACCAATACAATGTGCCAAGTAACAAATGCCAACTTACCATGTCTGTAGGTTATGTTGAGTTTCTTTTATAGTCGATTCGCATAACGCCCGACCCCTTGTAGTGGTACTGTTATTACTGACAAACCTGACCTCCCATGCTGATCACTGCTGTTGAAACGTCTGCCGTATATTGTAATGAATTGTCGTAAATGCGCCGACATCCATCTGCCGTAGATTGTAATAGACCATCATCTCTGACCATCGTCTCTGACCATCATCTTTACACAGGTAAAAGCCGAAGTACATCTATATATATATCTAATGTTTTGAAAATTGCACTCTAAAAATGTCACTGCCTTTTCGAAAATCAAAATTTTACAGACTTTTAATTGTTGACATATTTTTTCTCAGGCGTCTAAGTTCAAGTTCAAGTTCAAGTTCTTTTATTTGTCAAATGTGCTATATTGACATACAGCACAGATGAAATTACATCTCTCTCAGTCCCAGGTGAATTAGTTAAATAAATAGACACTATGAACAGTAAGACAATCTAAACAGTAAGACAATCTAAACAGTGAAGACAATCTAAACAGAAGTTTTATACGTGTTCAGATGTTCATTAGAGTAGGGTGCTTCTAATTCAGGGTATTGATGGAGTAACTAAAGGCTATTGCTTTATGAAGCAGATGATTCATGACTTTTAAGCAAAAACCTAAAATAGCGACATATATATATATATATATCAATAACACAGTTGCTGCTTGATATACAGCAGGTATTGTGGTGGCCTGGTCCATGCCCCCCACAGTGTCAATGAGTGAAAGGAAAATGTTTGAAAATGCCACCAAAAAAACATATTACTGGCCAATAAACTATTGCAGGTAGGGATGTACCCAAATCTGAATTCGTTTGGGAAAGCACAGATGGGCTAATTTGATGAAAACATATTTATTTTACCCGAAGTTGCTAGCTATTATTCGGGGGGGGGAAAGCCATGAAACTGAAGCCAAGCCCTGCTTTCCCTTCCTGACTCGCTGAACGGGTTGCCAGAACTTCCTTGAGGCCAACCGAAAGTCCTTATCCATAGCCTCCCCGAACTGGCTCCTTCCCCGCCAGCGAGGTCAAATTCCATGTCCCTTGAAGGCGGCGATGCCGGGGATCCGCACGCCCAGGACCCGGCCTTTGCCTACCGCCCGGTTTGCAACGTACCCTACCCCAATGACTCCCTGCAGGTGGTGGGCCCACAGGGATGTATTGTGCTATGCTTATAATAAGTTAGAATGCATCATGGTCACTGTCATATTAGAAACTATCCGAACGTTTAACCTGTATTTTATTCAGCATATGCATTACATTCAGACCAGAGCTCCACTGACCACACTGTTATTTACCTGCTTTCGTGTTGTAGGGCTAGCAGAATACACTTCTAAACACTGATTTTGGGAACATTTTAAAGCATGAGACATATCCAGTTTATTAGAATTTTAGTTTAGATATTATTTAGGGCAGGGTACTTAATGTAATGTAATTTGCCAATTGTGATTTGTGACTTGCTTGACCTGAGCAATGGCGTGACTTGTCTTGTCTTGTTTGACTTTTAGCAGGGACTTGATTCTCACCACAGTGACTTGATGGTTAAAACATAACATAATGATTCTTGCCCTGCCCCACTTCACCCCAAACATGTACAGACACACACAACCATTAGGCCTACAGAAAATTACTAGGTGTCAAAACTAAACAAAATGAAACCAAACTAAACTCTAATCATCAACAAAGCATTGTTTATTTACATGTATTAATCACAATTATCACTCAAAATCATTCACAATTATCACTCAAAATCATTCACAATGAACACTCAAATAATTCACAATTAACACTCAAAATCATCTGGGGCCGGCATGTATTTACAGTGTTTGTCTCCCTGTCTCTCTGTCTGTGGATTCCTACAGTTCTTAATACAACCACGAAAAGCAAGCAGGCTTAGAAACTAAGTGACGTTCTCTGTCTGTCTAACAATCTCTTCCTCTCCGTTTCAGTCCAAAGGACAGCCGCACCTGCGCTTACCCAATGTAGCCATATCAGAAGCTGTCGATATTCACGCCGATTCCTAGAGCTACTCTGCACAATTGTTGTTTTACAAACTTACTTTGTTGATTGTAGGCATATGCCTTGATTGTTCTCAGTCTCACGGTGCCTTTTTAAATGATTGAGTATAATTGTAATGTCGGTGTAGGAAGAACTGTAACATGCAGCCCTGTCCACTGGCTGGACAAACATCGGTTAACAGTCAGAAGAATAAAGCATTGTCCAAGCGTTGGCTCGAGAGTGCCGCCAGGGTGCTCTTCTTGGACGGCCGGATGCCCGCCCCCTTAGCTAAGGATTGACAGCTCAAATGGAAGTCCTAAGTTGCTGTGAACATCTGCAAGCTTGTGTGTGCGTGTGTGCATCTGCAAGGAGCAATTTGAAACACGACGTGTCCTGCTGTGTTTGTTCTTCTGCCTTTGGAACAGAGACGTGTGTAAGTGAACGCATTGGGACAGCAAAGGGCCTAATTATTGTCACTATCATTTGCGTAATTACAATGTTTTTCTGAGTCCCTGCAGTATAGACATTGTAAATTGTAGTGGACCTGTTGTCTTTCTTTAGCGAGAATCAGGCTTAAATTGAGTGAGCCCCACTCTGCTGTAGCCAGCCAGCCAGCCAGCCAGCCAGCCAAGCACAGGCAAGAGGTTCCAATCAGGCAGCCTCACAGACTGCTTATTCAATAGGATTTAAAAAGCCAACTGTGTGGTGAAATGAGAGTTTTGCCCCCCAAATCATATGGAATTACAGCGCTGGTTCTCTGTGTGTAAAGGGGACCAGTGGCATGAACAAAAGCCCACAGGAAGCAGCTATTTCTGTGTGTTTTATTAACCCAACCAAGCAATTTAATTCTTTTGTTCGGGGGAGTTCTACTTCATTGATTAACAAAAGCTTGGATATAATTTTTTCAGCCCCTTTTGAAAAGCCTGAAATGTCAAGCCTTTTAAAGGAGATTATTCTGCCTGTGCACGATGAATAGAGCCCAGAGTAACCTTTTGTCTACAATTAAATATTCCAGCATAAATATAAAAGGAAATCAGAGATGGGGAAGATTGAGTCAGGAGAGATTGGAGAGGTAGATCCTCAGATAGTGGCAACAGCCCTGCTCTAATTAGATATGCCAGGCGGGCTCTGAGCAGTCACTCTCTGCAACACACTGAGAGAGGAGGCAGCCTGAGAGAGGAAGAGAGAGAGAGAGAGAGGGAGAAGGGAAATCTATCTGCACATCTGTCTGTCCGGCGCCTTCCTCTGGGCATCCACAAAGGTATTTCACCAGACTTTTTTTGTTTCGTTTTGTTGTCCGTTTCAATTTGTTTTCCTGGCATTGTGTGTGTGTGTGTGTGCGCGCATGTGTGTGTGTGTGTGCGTGTGTGATTATTGTCTTTTAAGAAGTGATGCCTGAATGGCAGTGCCTGATGGGAATATGCATGAATACAGAGTGGAGAGTGGATTGAAAAAGTTGCAAGTGTTTGTGATTGTGAGACGTGATTAGCAGTGACAATGAAACACTTTGGGGGCTCTGAGCTTTTTTATTCAAACTCAGACTGGGCTGCCAGGAGGATGGGGAAAAGGGTGAATATTTTTGCTGTTTAGTCGCAGAAGCTACAGGCTGGGTTTGATGCCGTGACTTGCTTGAGGTTGATGCTGAAATATACTTGGAAACTTATACTTCTATACTACTAAAAGTTGTTTCTTAGTTTGTAGTTTGTTGTTCTGGATATGTTCCCACATATTATGAAAGATGACTATGTTGAACAGATTGGATTTAAAGAAATTGGCCACAGCTGATTATTGTCATGAAGGCTGTGGTCGAGATCGCTGTGGCCTCTTGACCGACTCTGGATATTTGAAGCAGGCACTTCACATTTCCTCCAATAGGAGCAGGGCTGATGGATTAGGGACATCATCATTTCACTTATGGCAAATTGTGTCCATATATTCAGTGGTTTCCTCTCCTCTTGCCAAAATGACACTTCCTCTATATTATGGAACAATTTTGAGCTTCAAAGTTCTATTGGTGGCTTGTTTGTTACTTTATGTATGTTTATGTATGTTTTTTATGTATCTTTGATAAGCATCAATTGCAATATTAGCAATTGATACAAAGAGAGAGATGTTTTACACGTTTTCACATGAAAGGAATGTTTGCTTTGCACTTTGCTTTTATATTACATTTTAAGGAAGGATTGAGATGAACAGTGTATCCTATATCATTACATCAGCGTGCCGAGCTTCAAAGTCTAAAAGGTGGTCAATCTATTTAGAAGAAATACATTTGTGTCATTAGTAGAGTCCCTAGGGAGCCTATAGTCACAACATTGCAGGAACGTGCATACATGATGAGCTAGTTCATACTAAAAGTTCATACTGTTGAGATAATACGATTAATGAGTGTAGGGGCAGCAATGCATGATGATTTTCTTCAAAAAACAGAGTGTTCAAAGTTTTTGACCCAGATAGTTGAAGTTCATAGGTTTTTTTTGACACTGTTGAAATATTATCATGAAATTCAACGACTCAACTGAACTAAGAGCACCAGACAAGTTGATCTCACGTACATCTATTAAGAAGGCTCTGAAACAGAATGGTTCATATAAGCCATGTGTAAAAAAAAGAAAGAAGCAAAACAATTGCATTTGTTAATTTACAGAACTGATGCGAATTCGGTCATTTAAACAACTCTTGCAGTGTAAGCGAGTGCTTATTGGCTCAGCTGTCCGCCAATGGGCTGATGCCAAGTGCTGATTGCTGCACCTGGATGTAGAATGTGTTTGTATTTGACTGTCAAATATTCTTGACTACTAGGCTACTGTTGTCACTGCTAGATCCATTGCCGTTGCATTGTTGCACATTGTTGAACTCAATACACCTTCTGTGTATTGAGTTCCAGAATGTGTTGTTCCGCTGTTTTTTTGCAGTTTCATTATCGTGTCTCTACTTTGCTGAAGATACCTTTTCAACGCTATCTCTGTCTATCCACATTAGGGACAGAATGTGAGACACGCCTGCACTTGTTGCCGAGTCACTTCTCTGCTGGATGATGACAGAGATTTGCATAGCGCTATAAAAGTACTAGTGTCTCGAACCTCACTGTAAAGAGTTTGTAGCTTTTGGCATAGATGTAATGCTCTGCTTAATCACTGATGCAACGTATCCCTCAGGTAGTATTTTGATGTTAACCTCTGTCAGCTTACATTGACATATGAAACGAAAATGAAAAGAGCAAAAAAGGCTTTACAACACAGATGTACTGTATATTGTTCATAATCGTAAAACATCTGAACCTGTATTACTCAAAGTTAATCATATTCTACTATGTACTTTTTGGTAACAGCCTCTCACTAACATTGAAGATGTAAAAGAAAAGACACATAAAGAGATTAATATCATACGCCAAGAGAAGCAGAACTCACTTTGCATTCTTCGACCACTTGATCTGTAGCTGCATCGAGAGTATTCACCCCAGTTGTAGTGATACAACTGTGATACAGCAGTGATACAACACTGGTGGATTTGTGAAGACTATTATGCTGATAGTTAATTCAGATATTGCTATTGGGATGTTAACAAGGACCATCAATATTTAGAACAGGTGAAAGAGATGAATGATGTCCCTAATATATGATATATTAGGACAATTGTTGGAGGTTTGTTTGGATGCTGGTTTGGCATCTAAAAGAGACCAGACTGGCTGGCAAGCTGTTTGAGCTGGGACTGAACACCCCCCTGTGTGCCTGGATCCTGGACTTCCTGACCGCCAGGCCCCAGGTGGTCAGGGTGGGCAGACCTCTCACCCTGAACACAGGATCCCCCCAGGATTGCGTCCTCAGCCCCCTACTGTACTCCCTGTACACACATGACTGTGTGGCCAGGTTCAGCTCCAACACCATCGTCAAGTTTGCGGATGACACAGGGCCTGATCTTGGCTAACAATAAGAAGGCCTACCTGAAGGAATTTGCTAACCTGTCACTTTTGTGCCAGGACAAGAGCCTCATGCTGAATGTCTCAGAAATTAAGAAGCTTATTGTGGACTTTAGGAGTACACAACAACACATGAAAGCATTAGATGACGTACACACCACTGCGGATTATTGGGACTGCAGTGGAGAGGGTGAGCAGCTACAGGAGTCCACATCACAGAGATCTGAGGTGGACTACACACATTGACACTCTGGTGGGGAAGGCGAAGCAGTGCCTCTACCACCTCAAGCACCTGAGGAAATTCTGAATCTCCCAGAGGATCCTTCAGACCTTCTATGCTGGTACGGTGGAGAGCATCCTGACACGAAGCATCACTGCCTTGTTCGGCAACAGCTCCTCTCAGGACAGGAGGGCTCCGCAGAGGGCGGTGCAGAGGGCGGTGCATTAGACTACCCGGCACTACACTCTGCAGGACCTGCACTGCAGGAGGTGCCGAACCAGAGCCTGCAGGATCATGAAGGATCCTCCCAACCCCAACAAGAAACTGCTCACGGTCAGACAAGTGCACCCGCAGTCACTAACATGGAGCTCACCATGGCCCCCACACTACTCCTCCCATGCACACACATGCACAAATAGTTGCGCTAACTATGTCTGCAGTACATCCACTCAAAATGTATTACATAACTTACATAACATACATGCATGCAAACATACATAGTCTATCCAGTTTATTCTATATATATTTTGTATATTTTTGTAGCAATTGCTTGTCATAATTTTCATGGATCCCGTGTCCCTGGTAGGGGCTGTAGATGGGGAAGGACCCAAGTGCAGGCAGCGCATTTTAACTCTAACTCTGTTTCATTCACTGCTGGGACAGGCAGGTAAAAGGTAACAGGTACAGATAGCAAGGCAACAGGTACTCGGGTTAAATAGGGGAACTAACGAGGAAGTGACAACTTAAAAGAAAGCCAATAAAGCCATTGTCCAGCAGGCGGTGCAAAAAACCCAAAGCATAATGTCACTTGAGGGGTACAGGGACAGATTGTGACCTTGCTCTGCCACAATGCCACACACATGGCTTTACCCAAGTTCTTGACCGGAAAGGAGAGACGGTAGTCGGGGCTGATGCCATGTGGCTTTTAATAATTCCAACTCAAAATCAAAAGATCGCCCAGTGGTATAACAAAGTATGATATACGCATATATGTCGATAGTGGCATGTCTATGAGGTTACGGAATCGGCGTCCGTACCCAACCTCCTACTGTGGGTAGAGCAACCATGTGTCAATGTATACAGTCCTTATCAAGCTGCGTCAATCTCAGGAATTTGCCACTCCACCCCCCTTGTTTCACCTGCCAATGCTAAACCACCATATTTACATATTTTATATTGCCTTTTAGTTTTTTTTATACATTGCTCATTCCTGCTGTCTTTTTTACTGTAAATATTGTAAATATTCTGATCCCTCCAATATGTGTTGTTTGTACTATTCTTCTGCACATTCTGCTGGGCATCGCCACTTTCATTTCACTGTGTATCCTGTATGTGTATGATCTTGAAACGTGTCCTTTTGTATGCACAGTACCTACCAAGACAAGGGCAAATACATCCAGTAAAGTAAATCCGTATGTAATACATTGATGTACATTTTTTGGATTAGTCATTTCTTAACTAGATGTGAGCATTTCTGCCAGACACCTCCGACGGTGCTGTTTTGCCGCCTACAGGGTGGTCAATGGAGGGGCAGCAGAGTGGCCATCTCCCTACCGCCCCCTGCAGCCAGCCATAGGAGCCTCGCTTTCCCCATGCCTTGTCTTCTTTTCTTTAGAGCCATACGCTCCCTTGTTTTGCCTCCTCTGCCAGGTCTTTGAGAGCCTTCCTCAGCATTAGAGCCTGTGATCCTAAGGGGACTTCAGGAGCCGCTGGTTGGATGTTCTGGTATCATCTCGGCAACCTTTCGACCTTTGAACCTTTTGGACAGACTGGTCAGGTGAGTCTCTCAGACTCACCTGCTTTTGGTCTACCAAAAACAGGGTTTTCTCACTGTCGTTGGAGTCAGAGACTGGGTGACTTGTCTGCGAGGCTGGTCTTATTTTGTATATTTGTACTTTGTATCTCCCACCACGCCCCACCGATGCAGCTAAATGAAGTAGGATGATATAAGTCAATCTTGTCACTCCCAGCATTGTGTGTTCTTGTATATACTCATATTTATTCTGAGTTAAACCATCAGATCCCCTCTTTTCTCCATTGTTTTTTTATGGCTAGTTTTTTTTGTGTTATGTATTTGTGCAACTGGGTATTACCTGAAAGTAAATCACTTAAAATGCTCCTTTGTATAAATTACTCGACACAGTTTTCTGAGATATCAACTGACGACTCACCACTAACATTTTCCCTTGAATCAGGCCCTGGCTCATTGTAAATCCAAACCAATGTTTTTGCATCTAAGGCAGTATGGATGGAAAGCAGGATTATTTTCCTTTAATCAGTTTGACTTCAATCACAATGGCCACATCTTTATTTTTTTACTTCTTTACTTTCTGACCTGTACTTTGGATGTTGTCTGAGTTATAGTAAGGCTAGATGCATACAGGAATTCACACACACACACACACACACACACACACACACATACACAGACGACTCAATAATGGCAATGTCAATTATATCAGAGTTGCTTTGATTTCTGTGCCTCGCTGTTACAGTTCTCCAAAAAGAAAGTTGGACAGTCAGACAGAAAAGTAGCCAAAGTGTAAAGCTTTAGAGTGGGATTGACAGAATGACCACCTAGCCCTTGACGGAGCAGTTGTATAAATCTGGCATAATGCTGATTTTTTAGTTTTCCCTATAAGAAGCTTGCTAGCTTGGCTAAAGGGGAAACAAGAATTATTAAATCAAGCAGCTCTCCCTCCATATCCAGATTTGACTGCAGCCCCATGAAGCTGGCTGCATAATCCTTTTATCAACCCTACCAATGGAATACTTTTACTAGCAAGCAATCCAGAGAGAAAATATTATTATTAAGGTCATTTCTATCTCTAGTTTATTTCCTCCTCTTAGGAAAAAAAAAAAGTGCCCCGCTTTTCCGTTTTTATCTGGAGACAATAATTACTTCTGGTTTGCGGCAGGGGAATCCTGGCCACCGATACAAATGTCTTCCTCTGACCACATGCAGAGATCTCAGTCCTCATCAGTAATAACAGAATCAA
>OMOU01090180.1:0-25140 GCA_900312585.1 Malacocephalus occidentalis
ACTGCTAGTATCTCACATTTGTCATGACTTCATTGGGACAAAATATAGTTCCTTTTCCAGGATTTTCATTGGCTGGTTTTTGAGACGCCTTGCACCCTCTCTCTCTCCCTCTCTCTCTCTCTCTCTCTCTCTCTCTCTCTCTCTTTCTCTCTCTCTCTCTCTCTCCACTGACACCAAGATATGTCATGATGTGACAATGCATGTCATTGACATAGGTCTGCTGTGGTAAAACTACAATCACCCAAAGATGGACTACAAAAAGTGTATCTTAGATTAGAAATATATGAATGAATTACCAACATTGGAATCGGCATAAGAAAGCAATATGGCCGACCAGTATGACAGTCACATGAGCCAAACGAAATGCTTGTCACGTTGACAAAGGTTGCTCACACTCATCCTCCTGTCCGCTCGTTCATGAATCAAAACTAGTGTTATTGTTTACATGGTGATCAGCTGTGTTATTGTTTACACGGTGATCAGCTGTGGTATTGTTTACACGGTGATCAGCTGTGGTATTGTTTACATGAAGATCAGTAGTTATCGAATGGTGCATCACATCAAATGTTCCTGCCTCAAGGAATTGTGGGAAGATCCAGTGTATCCTATGCTATCCTATGCTAGTGTATTCCGTAGCGTTGAGATAATGCAACCGCTAAGGTACTTCTGGGTCATTCACTCAGGAAGAGAACTTCTAAACCAAAAAAGACTATTTGAACACAGCCTCTCTCTCTCTCTTCAAAGGGGCTTTATCGGCATGGGAAACAAACGGTCGTCGTACAATGCCCCCCCAAAAAAATCTCTCTATATACAATGCATCCGGAAAGTATTCACAGCACTTCACTTTTTTCCACATTTTCTTATGTTACAGCCTTATTCCAAAATGCAATGAGCAAATGTATTACAAATATAAAACGAAGAAATCACATGTATTCACAGCCTTTGCTCAGTACTTTGTTGATGCACCTTTGGCAGCAATTACAGCCTCAAGTCTTTTTGGATATGATGCCACAAGCTTGGCACACCTATCTTTGGGCAGTTTCGCCCATTCCTCTTTGCAGCACCTCTCAAGCTCCATCAGGTTGGATGGGAAGCGTTTTCAAATCTCTCCAGAGATGTTCGATCGGATTCAAGTCTGGGCTCTGGCTGGGCCACTCAAGGACAGAGTTGTCCTGAAGCCACTCCTTTGATATCTTGGCTGTGTGCTTAGGATCGTTGTCCTGCTGAAAGATGAACCTTCGCCCCGGTCTGAGGTCAAGAGCGCTCTGGAGCAGGTTTTCATCCAGGATGTTCTGGTGATGAGCGGTGCCTGGTTTCCTCCAAACATGACGCCTGGCATTCACACCAAAGAGTTCAATTTTGGTCTCATCAGACCAGAACATTTTGTTTCTCATGGTCTGAGAGTCCTTCAGGTGCATTTTGGCAAACTCCAGGCGGGCTGCCATGTGCCTTTTATTAAGGAGTGGCTTCCGTCTGGCCACTCTACCATACAGGCCTGATTGGTGGATTGCTGCAGAGATGGTTGTCCTTCTGGAAGGGTCTCCTCTCTCCACAGAGGAACGCTGGAGCTCTGACAGAGTGACCATCGGGTTCTTGGTCACCTCCCTGACTAAGGCCCTTCTCCCCCGATCGCTCAGTTTAGACGGCCGGCAAGCTCTAGGAAGAGTCCTGGTGGTTCTGAACTTCTTTCATTTACAGATGATGGAGGACACTGTTCTCAGCGCTGTGAATACTTTCCGGATGCATTGTATGTCATTGCTTCTTAGTTGGCAGCAGGCCTGTTGTATGAAGAAAATCAATGACTTTCTTAATTTGCCTTTTATTTGTATTGTCCCCAAACAGAGTGTTTCATGTGCCTCTACTCCAAAGCTAGTCATTGCTCCAAACAATATATTCCTTTGTTTTCTGCACTGCCTGAATTGCAGCATGACATGGTTAACATTATCCATCACACCACATTGCATACATATCATCTTCTCTTTTTAACTGCTGTAATTCATGTTTGTTAAGTCTAGGATGGATAGAATTAAAGTGTCTGCCCCTTTCCTCCGCCTCCCACTCTCGCTGCCATTGCTTTATTATTTCTTCATTAACCCTACTCCCACATTAATTTCATCAATTTAGTGCAGTCTTAGCCATTCTATCTGCCATCTCATTTCCCTCTATCCCTACATGAGAAGATAGAGCCATAACCTTTCAATTTAGTCCAATAATTAAGTCCCAACTTGATTTTCGGCAGTCTCAAGGGCCTCTCCCAATTCCACCAACAAAGCTGGAATTGGGGTAGATCGAAATGCTCCAGAAAAAAGTCTCCACTCCTAGACTACATCCAACCTAGCTAATGCAGATGGTGCTGCAGTTGCATATCCCAACCAGCCATAGTCTCTCGCAGACATGATCATAGCCTGATAAATCATCATGAGGGTGCCCCTCAAGCACATCTAGATCAGGTAAATCATTTTACCACACTTTTCCACTACTTTATCTGCATGATGGCAAGATAGCAAGATGGTGGCGCGTGAACAACGCGAGGCTCAGCGTCTCTCCAGATTCTGCAAATTAGTAGTAATCTGCTTAATTATTACAATTCTGTTCACTTAAAACAGTCTTGCGAACTTAGTGTACACCCGACAAGAGCTTTTAGACATCGGTTCCTCGAGTACCATCAAATTTATCAGTGGTGATTTGCTCTTACCTGAAGTCGCCAGGACACTGGAGCTCTCTAACCCGGCCCCACTGACAAAGAGGGCTCACAGACGGTGTAAGGATCATAAACGAGGCCGACGCAGAGGACTGAGAGCTAGGCTAAGGCTAGCCCCTTACCGGCTAGCTCTTCCCAGCATTTTCCTCGCCAATGTCTGGTCTCTGGTGAATAAAATGGATAAGCTATGACTATGGATCGCCACCCACAAATGGATTACAACCTCCAATATCATAATTTTCACCGAAACCTGGCTCAACAGCAGCATCCCCAATAGCGCCATCGAGCTAACGGGGCGCACCGTTCTCCGCGTGGACAGCTCTGCTCAACTCTGACCCCCGTGGCAAGGCATCCAGGCCATCACGAATTACAATCCCAAGCAGTTGTCCCAGAGTGCTTCAAAATCACCTCCATTGTGCCGGTGCCCAAACACTCCACCGCCACGAGTCTTAATGACTTCCGCCCCGTTGCACTCACCCCCATCATCACCTTCGAGAGGCTGGTCTTGGCTCATCTCAAAACCGGCTTACCACCCACACTCAACCCCCTCCAATTCGCATACTGCCAGAACAGGAGCACGGAAGATACCATATCCTCGGTGCTACACTCTGCTCTCTCCCACCTAGACAACAAGAACACCTACGTGAGAATGCTGTTCATCGACTTCAACTCAGCATTCAACACCATCATCCCCTCCAAGCTGATATCCAAACTCCTTCAGCTGGGTATCGCTGCAACTGGATAATGGACTTCCTCACCAACAGACCCCAGTCTGTTAGGCTGAACAACAACACCTCCTCCCACAAGGCTGCGTGCTGAGCCCTCTGCTCTACTCCCTGTTCACCTACGACTTTATACCTGTACATGACTCTAACACTATAATTACGTTTGCAGACGATACAACGGTGGTGGGCCTCATCAGCGACAACGATGAGACGGCCTACAGGGAAGAGATCAAGCATCTTACAGCGTGGTGTGCCAACAACAACCTGGCGCTCAACACCAAGAAGACCAAGGAGCTCACCGTGGACCACAGGAGGACCAAAGGTGTCACACACTCCCCAATCCATATCAATGGAACGGAGGTTGAGCGTGTCACCAGCTTCAAGTTCACATCTCCGAGGACCTCTCTTGGTCCCTCAACTCATCCGCCCTGGTCAAGAAGGCTCACCAGCGCCTCTTCTTCCTGAGGAGACTGACGAAGGGATCTCCACTCAGATCCTGGTGAACTTCTACCGCTGCACCATCGAGAGCATCCTTACCAACTGCATCACAGTCTGGTATGGCAACTGTACCGCCGCGGACAGGACAGCACTGCAGAGAGTTTACTGGCATCACTGGCTACTCCCTCCCCACCATGTATATTGGTGTATATTACCTGTATATTACTGTATATATCTGTACTGTATATGTACTGCCCATGTTGCCCATGTCTACGTCCACACCGGACAGATGCGTTGGTCCAGACAGGATGATTTGCTTGTCGTCCACCAGCTACAAGTGGTTTAATTGTGGCTGGGTTTGTGTTCATTGCTGGCCCAGGAGATTAAAGACTATGGTAAGACAATGCTGTTGTTTAGTTTACGTTTTAGCTATCAGTCCTTTATTAGAAAATATGGAAGTATGATTCCATATGGCAAGGGCATATGCTGTACATGAATAAAGTGATTGTGATGCCGTTGGATTGGGATCTCTTGAAACGCTTCGGATGCTATATTATTAATGAGACCTCCAATACCATCAGCACTATTGTGGTGATAGTGCTGTAGAAGAGTCTCTTATGTCAAGAGGTCCCATTATCTCTTCCAAAGGGAGTGTAGTCTGGCTTCACGCCCATGTGCTGACCTAGTAGTAATTCATGTTTTTTTTTAAAGATCAAAGCCATGAAAACATCACAAGGAGAAGGTGTTGTTCTGGAGACCTTGTGTAACATTCCCTAAAAGATTTATAAAGGAGACAAATGTTGATGTTTCTAAACTGCCCACTTTTTTTAGTTATGAAAGTGATGCAGTTCAGAGTTCCCTAAATTACTTTCGGGAGACGTTCCAGTTTGGTGATTTTATGTTTACGTTAAAAAGTGGACATTTGGGATGGAAAGAGAATGTTCCCACATGGTCCCCTATTGGTCATATGTGAATGTTTCGTTACTTAATCAGAACATTCACATATGGGTTTAAATGGGTCTTATAAATACATTACTGTCATGGTCCACACTCCACACCCCTGACACAATCATATAATTTAAGAGCACATGTTAGAAATGGACAAAACGGTGGTTCAAATTTACGTTATCAAGAAGGAAATATTTTATTTGGTAAGTGCAACCAATCAAATCACCTCCACCTCTTCCCGCTTAACTTCACTCCCTATATATACTACACATTCTACACACTCATTGCCAGATTGTATCTTAGCATGTATGCAAGACTCTCCAGTGTTTACCAGATTACTTACCCGTTGCCGATACTGCCTGTCCCCGACCTGCACCTCCTGCCTGATCCCCAGCAGAACGCTGATAACCTTCTGCTCCTGATTCCCCTTGTACGGTACCCGTGGTTGCATGACGTTCTCCCCCTGCTCCCCGGGTTCTTGGTATCCCAACCCGGCCTGTCCCCGACGATCCGTCCGCCAACCCTGCACCCCTGTACCTCCACCCGATCAATTGCCTGCCCAACGCTGAACCTGCTACTCCCTCCGACAACAATTCCCGTCTCATCTCGAGACTGAATAAAGTAACATTCAGTATCTGCCTGTGTTCGGTTGTACTGCATCTGGGTCCAAACCACACCCGTGATAGAAATTGTACATTCACAGAAAGTTCCTAGCTGTCCGCACCCTCGTGGCATGTAGGGAACATTAAGGCCCTTATGGGAACATTTAGGGGGCTGTTACTATAGGACATGCCCTCTTGGTCACAACATTTCCAGATCCTTTTAGGGGTTAATGTTCCCTAAATGTCCCAATGTTCTTTTATGTTCTATTTAGGTCATTACATTCCCACATTTTCAGAACCTTTATTGACATTACAGGAACATTTATGGTACTATCTATAATGTTATTTATTGCTCCTTGCTTCACCTTTCCACTCATTTGCATAAATCTCAGTAACATTACAGTCACTTTTGCAGAACTTTAGGGGACCTAAAAATTGGTATCTTGAAATACGATTCCATTACAACATAAAACATACTGTGGAATGTGTGTTGTTGGTGGCTGATTTAAGCAGCCTCACCTGGTATGAGTCAGGCTGATTAGTCTGGGACTGCATGAGGCTGCACACCTGTGGTGCATTGGCTAATCAATGCCCACAAGTTAAATCAGCCATCTACGCCGAGCTCCCTCCGGATGACTGAGCTCCTCACCTTATATCTAAGGCTGAGTCCAGCCACCTTGCGGAGGAAACTCATTTCGGCCGCTTGTCGTTCTTTCAGTTCTTTCAGACAAAGCTTGAGACCATAGTTGAGGGTTGGAACGTAGATGGACCGGTAAATCGAAAGCTTCTGGCTCAGCTCCATCTTCACCACAACGGATTGGTACAGGGCCAGCATTACTGCAGAGGCCGCACCAATCACTCTGTCCATCTCTTGCGCCATTTTACTCTCACTCATGAACAAGACCCCAAGATACTTGAACTCCTTCACTTGGGGCAGAAACTCACTCCTCATAACCCTTATCCAAGCCTAAAAAGCACATAAAAGATTGGATGGGCAAACTCCCATGACCCCCCCCCCAACAACCCTGCAAGGGTAATGAGCTAGGACAGAATCTACATTGTTCTCTCTGAAGCTAAGCCTCCTGAAGCCTCCTTTCCAGCACCCTGGAATAAACCTTCCCAGTTTGTTCTTTCCACTGGCCGATAATATCCTCAGTCTGAGTCAGCAGTTCTCCCCAACTGAGCACAGCCTGAGCCAAGCCCTGCTTTCCCTCCCTGAGTGGCCTGGGTCTAGGGTCTTTGAATCGCTCATAGTCTGCCCCCCCCAGAACAACTTTGCCTTGGGAAATCATACCATGGGCTATTGCAGGCAACACAACTCCCAGCATCACTGGGTCACCCAAACCTCCCCACTGTGTGAAGGGGGAGACATTCGAGGTTGGTCCCCTGAAAGATCCTGTAATGTTAATTACAGGATCGTTAGTTTATGAAAATGTTCTGGGCACTTGATGGAAGGACCTAAATATGACCATAAAATGATGGATCTAGAGGGAACATCCAATAGTAATAGTCATTCAAATTTGATGAAATGTTGTTAATGTTCCCCAAAAATCAGCTAAATAATGCCCCCCTACCCTTTCAGGAAGTCCACATCCCCAGCAGGGTGTCTCGAATATTCGGAGAATGTTCAATTTCTATCTGGGATTATCTAGACAACTTTTTTGTTGTTTGAGGTTTTTGCTCCCTTCAGTGGTATACCACTTCCATATCACGTTTGTTGTGATTTCGCCAGTCAGGTTGTTCCCGGTCAAGACCCTGCCCCCAGAAACATGAAACTCCCCATTCACACAGACTTGAGCTTCTCTACCATTGTGAGACACATGTTGCAGTCTAAATGCAAAGACAACCTTTATTTTAAGAGTGCAATGCATAATTGATAGCCAATCTGAAGTAAGAGTCCTTTTTTTACACAGAGATCCCGGAATATAGTTGTTGGCATTGTGCTGGTTTTTGCCTTTTTACTCAGAACTAAAATAAAAGTTCCTTGTGTTCTTTTACACTGAATGCTGGCATTGCAGAATCAGAGGCATGACGGGTAAACCAACAGTGTCTGCGGCTAGTGTGATGCAACATGTGTGTCAGACAGTGGCATATTGCTTTCAGATCGCTGTGCACATTGATGTGAGGAGGAGAAATTAACATGCTGCTGTTGTGTTTGTACCTTTTCTACAGAAGGCAAGGCAGAACAATGCTGCAACATTTTCACAACGAAGGACGTTCAGGCAATGTGCTGGCTTTCAGCTTTTTACACAGAACCAAAAAAGCTGGTATAATGTCAGAACAGTGTGTGATTTTGCCAGTGTTCCATAAACATAGGAGTGGCATGTAATACAACAGTGTCAGCGTCCTGTGTGATATTCACGTCTGGCCTATTAGCCTACCCAGTGGACTGTAGCAACTACCAACCTACTCAGTGGACTATAGCTACTGGTAGGCTGATCTATCCAGCATACATCTGGGTGGACACTCCCACTTGCGATGTCATCAGCCTGAAATCGCTTGGAATGACACTTGCACCTCGTGGTATAATAGGAGCCGTTTAAAACCTGTACATTTACATTTACGGCATTTGGCAGCCACTTTTATCGAAAGCGACTTTCAATCAGTATATTTGTATAAAGAGACAGCAATATATCACAGTGGTGCATAAAGATAAGTATAGAACAGGAAACAACTTTCATAATTACTAGGTAGCCTGCATAATACCTGGGATAAGAGCAGAAGTACCATTCTGACTGCATTACCAACATCTAAGAACATACAATATGCTAAACAATGCCAAGTACTACAAGTACTATTACGAAAACAATAATACTGTTTTAAACAATAATGACTGTGTTTTTGCGAGCAGTGCACATTTATATTACATTTAAAGGTCCTGTATGCATGAATCATGAATCCATTCAGGGACTACATTCAGGGATTTTACATTCACAAATCACTTTTAATTGGCAGTTAATTAGCAGGTTGTGGTTGAAGGTTAAAAAAATGTAGCTTCCCTGACACTGTTGCGTGGAACAGTGTTTGGGCTGATATCTGATAGCATTTTTATGTGTACAAGGCTTAATTATGATTAGAAATAACATTTGTTCTGATTGTTATTGTCTCAACAGAGGCAGCTTTGAATGCACTTAAAGCTCCAGCAGGCTGCAATTCATACACTGGCCAAAGGGGTCAGTAAGGACAAGGAATACATGATTCTTACATATAGTACCTTTAATGCATGTAACATGATGCATAACATTGCAATGGCAGATTCATGCCAGAGATTTTTGTGACAAATCTATAGTACGGTGTACATTTCAATGAACCTTTTGGGTGTTTTTCGACACCTAATAGTTACATTTTGTTTAGGCAGCCATCGCACTGAGAACAGCGTGGTGCACCTGCGGAGCGGGGCTGCGCGCGCAACCGGGCAACCAAATATGATTAAAGGAAAAATCATTTTCACCAATTAACATTTATCGTAATTAAATACTGCGAATAACTTTTCGTCTGCATTTGCCAATTTTCCTACCACATCTAGCGTCATCAAAACAGGAAGGAAACATTAAAGTAGCAAAGACCGCCTCTTGATGTTATTGGCTGCCATGGGCCAAGTGTGACATCGACGAGCAGTGTGACTCCGCGCCTTGTGCTGATAGGTTGAGAGGATCGGCCGGCAGGTGTGCTGTATCATAGGAAAACAATGATTTTGGTGGCGACATGTTTCTGGCTACTTGCTCTTTATTCAATTAAATTCCTTCCCCCGAGTGCTCATTGGTCCTGGTGTTTTGCCATTTTTTAGAAAAGGCTTTCAAAGGGATCCAGGCCAGACCAATCTCCAAAGAAAAACAGAATGTAAGCTCAGACTAGGTGAATATGTGCTGAGCATTTTGGGTGCATTGGTGTCACCTACTACACAAGTTGGACATTATTCAGTATTTGCTATTTGTTATTCATTTCAGATCCAGAAGTCTGACAGTGTTCTAACCAAACTTCTGGGGATAAGACTACATTTGCATTTACATTTAGGGCAGTTGGGAGATGCTTTGATCCAAAGCGACTTACAAAGAGTACATTTGTTTGGAGAGCAATATATCGCCGTGGTACATAAAGATAAGAATAGAGCAGATTTCAAGCATTCATAGTTGCAAGGCCAATCGAAGGAGTTTCATAATTGCTAGGCTGCCTGCATAATAGGTGGGATAAGAGAAGTGCCATTCTGAGTGTATTACAACATCTTAGAACATACAATATGCTAAACAATGCCAAGTCCTATTAATCATGCCAAGATGTACAAAGTGCTAGGGTTAGGAGAGGGAAGGCGGGGGTTATGCAGAGTCCAGGTGAACTCTGAACAGGTGGGTCTTGAGTCTTTAGCGGGAGTTCATTCCTCCACTGCGGTGCCAGAGCAGAGAAGAGTTGGGACTTGGCAGAGCGATGTTTGCCTGTTCTTAGTGAAGGTGGTACCAGTCGCCGAGTGGTGCACTCTGGCTGGGGCGTGGGTCTGACTCATGTTTGGAGGTAGGTAGGGCAGTCCTGCTGAAAGCCATGTAGGCCAGTACCAGTGTCTTGAATCTAATGTGAGCAATTACCCGGAGCCAGTGAAGGTCACGAAAGAGGGGGCACATGGGAGGATTTTTGGACACCAGGTACTGCCTGGGGTTGTGTAAGGGTTTGATTGCGGAGGCTGGGGCTCCAGCCAGCAGAGAGTTGCAGTAGTTGAGGTGAGTGATGACGAGCGCTTCGACCAAGATCTGTGCTGCATCATGTGTGAGGAAGGGCCGGATCTTGCGGATGTTGTAGAGAGATCGGGCCACAGAACTGATGTGCCAAGGTTCCTTGCAGTCGATGCAGGGGAGACTTTGATGCCCTCAATGATGACAAGTAGGTCCATATGTGGGCAGAGACTACATCATTGTTGTGCCATGAACCAGCAAGTATGAGGGGTGGAGTAGGCCTAGTAGTCATTTGATGAATTATTTGAAAAATTGCACCCATGACAACATCATCTACCCTACAGACATATGGAGTATTTTACCAAGTTTTTTTAATCCCTTCCCATTGTTGGTCAGCTATCTCACTTTGTTGTGGTTCCATCAGTCAGGTTGTTTCCGGTCTAGACCCCCACCCCCAGGTACAGGAGTGTTAGAAGTGAAAGGAAGTGGGAAACGGCCCCTTCACACAGATTTGAGCTCGTTTGCCATCAGACTTTAGATTGTCCCCTAAAACCTGATTTGTGAGACAGCAGTGTTGTTCACTAACAAAGGCAGTGGGACTACAGTTGTAGGGGTATAAGTAAGATTTATTTTCTTTTGAAAATATACCCATTGATTTGTCATATGAAAACATGTATACAACCTTCAACATTTTATCACAATATAATCACATGTTGACACCCATGTCCCGGCATTACAAATAATTATATGAATAATTTACTAAACATTAAAAACATAAAACCTAAACAATACAATAAGAATTAACTACATCTTTCAAATGTCATATATTAAAATAGCCCGCGTCCCTCAGTGCCCCAGGGTCTACAGAGTAGCATAAAGTAACTACCTTCAAAGGGAAGGACAGAAGGGGAAGTTGCTTTGTTCCACACCAGCTGAGGATTTTTGTATGACGTTAGGATATACCTGACAAAATCTGCCTCTAATTTATGTATATATCTTTCTTTCATATAAAATTGGGCTTCATGTTACAGTTCTGTAACTGGAGAATTGTCTAGAATTGAAGGTGGGGAATTAATATTTTAAATATTAAAGAATTTGGATAATTTACTAGCTAATTCTGTGTTCATTTATTCCAAAGGAACAAATGTTCTCGTTTGCAAAGTAAGCAGCAGTATTGTTGTCAACAGTTACAATTCTGTTGTTACAATAAAAGGCTTAAAATCAAAGGCTTGGAAAATAGTTTTGGACCCTATTATCCTTTTTAATTGCCCTGTTCAATTAGAAAGGCAATGCGTGCACATGCACATAGAAACACACACAAATGCCACACACCAACAGACGCACTCAGCAGACAACCTTGCACACAGACTCAAAAGGCAGACCCACCCACACACAGAGCTTTCATACTGCAGCTAAAATAAGACAATTAGGCCTGACGAGGCAATAATGACCGACCCCCTGCTGACCCCACTGCAACTGACCCCCTAACTTCACATTGATGTCATATTGAGTCAACGACATCATTACTCATCACATCACCACAAAAATACATGTCTAGTGCAGCATTATGACTCCCATATTGATATGTTGGTTATAGGGTAATATTTAGTGTACTGTATGACAACATTATAAACACATCCACAATTTCATGTCAGTTTGATATTCACAAGTCCACTTTGTCACTAATTCACCTTCATATTGACAGCCACTATATGAGTACATCACTTATCTTTTTTTTCACAAACCCACAGGATCCGATAGAAAACATTCTTTTGGCAGATATGTGTGCTATGTTTGTCAGGTTGTCGTTATGAGAATTGGTTTAACCTTTCTTGATTAAATCATTTTCATGTTGACACGCCGAGGGCCACTTGTTTCCATCACCTCTGTTGTGTTTCCGTTTGATTTTCGGGGGACATACTCAATGTCGAAGTTGCTTTTGTGGCGACCTTTCCCTCTGCTCCAGGCGAACAGCAAGAGGAAACAGAAGATGACAACACCAAGGAACGACAAGCAGCCCATGGCTGTGGATATAATAATGGTCTTCAGATCAATGGGGAAGGTCATGTTATACAGTAGCGTTTCATTTCCCCAGGTGGTGTTGGAGTCTGTCAGATAGTTTAAACTCCTGTTAAAAAGCCATCTATCGCTTATGCCCAAGCTCTTTACTGCCAAAGAGGCAGACAGGCTAGCATTTCCAGCAGCATTACTAGCAATACAAAGATATACGCCACTGTCATGCAACTCTGCCACTTTGATCTGGAGTGTACCATTTGCTTGAACTTCCACCCTGCCACTGCTTTTGGCTGTAATATGGCGTCTATGTGGTGTGACCCAGATCACGGATGGCGGGGGTGCCCCTTCTGCAATGCAGCTTAAATGAGCAGGCTGCCCCTCGTCTGCCATGAGCAGCTGTGTGATGTTTGGTCCGATCCGGGGCCTAGTGCAGGTGACATATCTTGACACCAGCGGCTCCTTAAGGTCACGCAGGAGTTTTCCCGTGAGGCGTTCAGGGGCAGTACACTCAGGCTGGGCATCTAGGAGCTGCAGAGAGGAGGGCTTGCGATCACTCAACAGCCACAGCAGACGACAATCACATACCAGCGGGTTTCTACCCAGACACAGCTTATGGAGGCTGTGAGGTGAGGCAAATACACTGCTTTCTAATGAGTCAAGGTGGTTTTGGGATACATCCAACAGCTGCAAAGCCTTGAGACCTGTAAATGCCATTGGCTCAATAGACATCAGCTGTGCCCCTTGTAGCCGTAGTTCTAGCAGGTACACAAGTTGGCCCAGCTCGCCTTGCTGGATGTGCTGGATGCGGCAGTAGGACAAATTAACATGTGTGAGATATGGCAGGTTGCGCAGCACCGCACCAGGGAAGGTCGACAGATTGGTGTTGGTGACGGACAGCGTTGTAAGGTTGAGACCGTGCAGCGAGAGGGCTGGAACCTTTTCCAGCCAGGGCCAGTTATCAATTTCTAGATGGCGTAGATTTCCTAGCCTCTTGAAGGAATACGGCTTCAAAAAAACAATGCTGAGATGCAGCATGTGCAGATTAACCAGGCTATGTAGGTGTGTCAAGGCTTCTGTCGGGACTACTGTTAAATTGGAACGCTCCAGCGTTAAAGTGCGGAGTGCCTGTAGTCCAGTGAAGGCCCGTTGGGAAATGAACACCAGCTCATTGTCACCGACCTCTAGGGAGGCCAGCCTTCGCAGGTCGTGGAAGCCATGGTCCAATAGAACCACTAGGCGGTTGTGGCTGAGGTCAAGATGAGTGAGGTTAGTCAGACCCGATAGCACACCAAAAGGGATCAGCTGAAGCAAATTGTTCCGGAATGTAAGAAAGCGCAGGGCAACCTGAAATCGAAAGGATCCAGGCTCGACTGTGCTGATAAGGTTGTCGCTCAGATCGAGGTCCTCGAGCTGCTGGAAGGAAGAGAAGTTGTCGGGAGTAATGGTCCGCAGTTTGTTCTTGCTGAGGTCCAGGGCACGAGTCTCAATTGGAATACCCTCAGGGGCAGTGGGCAAGCGCTTGCGATGGCAGCTGACAGACTTGCTATGGGCAGAGCAGTCGCATCGGGCAGGGCAGCACAGGGCCGAGGCGGCAAGCAAGAGCAGCAAGGCTCCGCCCAGGAGAAGGTGGTGAAGCACAGCTGGCTGTTGCATGACTCCTCTACCCACGATGCCCTCTGTCATGACACAGTTCCTTATAGACATCCATCATTGTCAAGTCCTGCAACACACAAAGAAAAAGCAGTATTGGTCAATTGTACAAACTATGTTTTTTCGGCAGTCTTGCAATCTCTGTCCTTTTTTAGGTTGTTTCAGGTCAAGCTAGGACCGGCCCCATTTAAAATATCAGATTTCATTACACATTACATTTGTGCTCTTCACCTTGGTGGCTACTGTTGAACTGAAAATCGATGTGTTCTGGGATACTGCCACCCAAAGGATTTAATCACCCTGCGAAATAATTATCCCAATCCATATAAACGATCATACTAGTGTGAACGTCTAGCTCCAAATGCACACTAAAACCCATGCATAAGCATTGCATAATTTAAATCCAATTCAGACTGTGGTATGAATGTACCATGTGCCATGTTTTTCAGCCTACCCTGTAGGACCAAATGGTGGTAAAATAGCCTTTCAGAGACCCTCATGTTCTTCTAAAGACACAAAGGTCACACTTTACAAAGGACCTGTATCAAGGAGGCACATGGAATCAAGCAACAGTTAACAAAGCAAGGGCTAACATTTGGACCTGATTATTCCTTAGAGGGCTAACAACCTTCAACCCGGGCCCTGTTTTCCCATTGTTTTGGTCTAATGTGACTAGGTGACTAATGTGGACAACATTTTTTAATTGGTTCAGAATTGAGCGAGATTATCTCAACTGCTCAATACGTAAGACGACGGAGCATGGGATCTTTTCCTCCAGTCACCATATAGGAAATGGAGGCATTACAGAGCCTATTTACGTTTCTCAACCTTCCTCTCTGCATCCATAGTAATAAACTGCATGCAGGTTGCTTTGATAACATGATGGTTATGCTGTTGTATTGCAACAGTTTTGTTTGTGACCTATATATGAGCATAGAGACTGAGGTATTTAATATTATTATTTTTCAAACAAGCCAAATAAAATAAGCAAAGGTAAAGCCGGTGGACTGTCAAAACAATGCTCTAACATTTTAAGCGGCCCTGTGTGAGTCTTTACCGCCCGCTCTGTTTTCCTGTCATGTGATGTGCTGTGTGCGTGGTCCAGGACTCACTGGCCACCAGAATAGCATCACTGACCACTTGAGGAAGCTGGTGTCCTTTTGCATGTGAAAGCCTGCTCCTCTAATGCCTGCTTCCCCTTTTCTCTATGTTTTTCTGCCCCTCCTTAACTTTTTGGAAATTTCTGCTGACTGCTGTGCGCTACTTGTGTGATTATAGAGCGTTAACATACATGAACTAATTTGGTTGTGATTGGCCAGTGAGCCCGTGCACGCGCAGAGAGGTAAAGACGCACACAGGTGTGGCCGTGATTAGCCATTGCGACCGGTTTCAAAAACCAGTGGGAATGGCCCCACTTGACATCACAAGTGGGCGTGTCCACCTAGATGTATGGTGGATAGATCAGCCTATGAGTTGCTACAGTCCACTCGGTAGGCTGGCAGGCTGATCTATCCAGCATGCTTCGAGGTGGACACTCCCACTTCCAACTGGTTTTTGAAACTGCTTGGTTTGGCTAATCACGCCCTCACCTGGTGGTATAATATGTCTCCTTTAAGAGACACCAATGACCTAACCTAACCAAATGATCTAACCAAATGACCTAACTAAATGACCTAACCAAATGGTTCAAGACATCACAGCAGTCGTTCTTTGGCATATGATGAAAAAGAACGTCTAAATCTGCTTCATGAGTTGAACATTTTAGGGGGAGGTGCCAACTGAGCAGAGAAGAAGTGGGAGAGAGATGGAAAGAGACACAAAAGATACAATGAGCAATTTTGTGGATGATTTATGTGCATTTGTGTGTGTGTGTGTGTGGGGGGGGATTATGCTAATCAAATTAATCAAATTCTTTTAAATGGCATTATTTGCAGTTAATCGTTGAATCAGAGTGATGTTGGTGATGACTAGATTGACGACCCATCTTTTGTTACAATGAGAGGTGAATCAAATGTCTTGAACACGTATTGCTTGCTATTGATTGGTTTTTGCTTTTTAATCTCTTTTTGGGCTGCACAATACGAGTATAACATGCTATATGTAATAACGTTGTTAAACATTGCGATGACGCTGTGACTTGTGAGAAATTAACAAATATTGAAGTGCGCACAGTTATGACACATTTACTGTATTATATTAGAATGTCTTTGGGTGTTTTCACATATCGTACACTTTAATAATCCAACCAAACTGGATTGAAAGTCAATGTTGAAATAATCAGATCAAATATTGATCAAGGTGATTTTCTTTCTCTTCTCATTTATTGATCCGTTTACCAAGTTTGCAAGGCATTCAACATTCGCACACAGTAGACTTAAAGAAAGTTTACATCATTGAATATTACTTCAACCTGCTGATCATGTGTTATCGGCATATGCATATTTCTATCAATAGTTCATGGCGTGCAGAACTTTTCTCAGAGAGAAACGACTACTCAAGTCGTCGCGCATCTCTAATCTAAAGTAAATCCAATGGCAAAGCGAGCCTGGAGCACTTCCCCAGGGGCAGGACAGGCGGACTTGAAGCAAACCCATCTGGTGAAATAATGTCTGTGTTGTGACAGCATGTTGTTATCTGGTGGTGCTGGAAAGGAGACTGGTCAGAAAATATCTTCCACATGATATCTGATCGCAGTCTTTAGCTCTTTACTTTTCACATATTTTGACAATTTATTAAAAATAACGACCACCAGCGCCACCATGGCCTGGTCACCATTTCGGGCAGGCTTTTGCGACGTGTTTGTCCTCTTTTTACGGGTGTTATTGTCAAGTACAGAGCACAGAGATGATGAGCAGCCTGGAATATCTACGAGCACACAGCAAGGCCGTGGGAGACGGAATCGAACCAGGTCAAGATCTCCACACGAGCCACACCACAGACCTGAGCCCATACTGCTCCATAGAACACCAGGTGAACACGCACATTTACCAATGGACCTTTTACCGTTCTATTGCTTTTACAGTTCATTGAGGACACTCTGGCTAAGCAACTCTACAAATTCCTCGGCCTCCTCATATCCCCATAGTGTTGGTGTCGCTGCCAAGTCTTCAAGACTACTGGAAACACCAGATTTCTAGCCACTGTCATGACAGACATTGTTATGGAACATCCACCTCAGTGATCCAGAGGAGGACATCTACATCTCAGTGATCCAGAGGAGGACATCTACACTATCACAAACTGTTCTTTGAGTTGGCCAGCATGATGTTTGGAGCCTGCTGGGACAACAAAGAATGTTGTCACGGTATAAGAGCAAATGCCCTTACCCCTGGTCTTTGTGAGGCACCCCTGGTCTTGGACTGGATGGATGTGTGGGAGATGTCACTAGACTCCACAATCGTTTGAGCATATTCTGGTGAGGTGGTCGAGAGGAGAATGAAGGGTGGAGATGGACACTGATCAGTAAAAAGACATTCCCTCAATAAGAACGTGAGCGGGGTTGACCTATGGTTGGCCTGCATGGAGAATACTTTTAACGTGGTATATGAATGCAAAAATAGCCCAAGACACTTCAGGGGGTAAGGATCAGACAGAGTCGGATTACATGTACATTTACATTTAGGGCATTTGGCAGACGCTACTATCCAAATCGACATTTGTCAAAAGAGAGTCAGCAATATACTGTATATCAATATATATTGATATACATATTACATATATATTGATATATAACAATAAATTAGAATAGAACAGGTTCCAAGCATTCATAATTGCAAGGTTAACAGAACAACTTTCAAGTGCTCATAACTGCTAGGTTGACAGAAATATAGCCAGGATTGGATCAGAAGTACCATTTTAAGTGCTACACCAACATCCAAGATGCTTCACACTGCTAAGTGCTATTGCCAAGATATACAAACACGTGAGTTTTGTATATCTTGTTCAGAGAGAGATGGGATTCCAACCCTGGTTGGTTTGGGGGGAATGGGCTATGGAGGAGGGAGTGGGGTTAAGGAGGGAATCTATTCAGAGTTTCAGTGAACTCTGAACGGGTGAGTCATTCCTCTCTTGTGGTCGCTGGTTAGCAACTAGGGTGTCCTGACAAGAGCTCATTCCGGGATTGATTGCGGAGGCTGGGAGTCCAGCCAAGAGAGAGTTGCAGTAGTCGAGGCGAGTGATGACGACCATTTGGATCAAGATCTGTGCTGCGTTGCATGTGAGGAAGGGACGAATCCTGCGGATGTTGTAGAGAGCAATTCTACAAGATCGGGCCACAGAGCTGATGTTGGCGTTGCAGCAAAGCTGGTCATTCGGGGTGCAACGGTACTCAGTATATGGTCACGCCGTTTTGTGCGCCCCCTATGGTTCAATACACACGTGTGCGCTGCAATATTACGCTACGCTATCATTTTCCTTTCATTTGCAGATGAAATGCACCTTTGGATACTTTGGATTCAACGTGCAGTATGATGACGAGGGTAAAAAGACCATCAACAAACAAACTACAGTCTGCAAACACTTTTTTACCAGCATCAGCTACATGAATGGAAACACATGATGTCGCATTTACGCCGCCGCCATCACCGCCGGCCAGCTGACTCATATCACCTGGCCAGGTATATACTACCATCTGGTGGTCAAAATGTTGTAGTCTATTAACACGCACAACTATTTACATACATAACAACAAATATAAATAAACATGCTAAATAGCTCCTACGGGTGTTCTTCTTATGTATTATGCTTTAATATAAAAGGTACCGAAACGGCACCGTTAGCGTGTCCCAAAAACCGCGACACATCGAACCATGGGCCAACTGTACTGTTGCATCCCTACTGGTCCTCCAGAACCACGCCAAGGTTCCTGGCAGTCGGTGAAGGGGAGACTTGGATGTCCTCGATGGTGACAAGTAGGCCCATCTAAGGGCAGTCTTTCCCCATGAAGAGAAGCTCAGTCTTGTTTAAGTGTTGGTTAAGTCGAAATGCTCCCAACAATCTCGGGGTTGTGTTGCATGGTTGACACCGCTGTCAGTGTATGAATGGGGAAAAATGTGAGGCAATGTGAAGCGATTTGGATAAAACGATATATAAATCCATTTACCATTTACATGTTGACGTTCTTGGCTGAAAGTGAATTGTGCTTTATATTTGAGCAATTACCATGGCAAGTGTGCACATTAAAGACTATAGCACGTTTGCCCAAGTGCTGCCTCAATTAGTCTGGTCAGTTCTGTCTCAGCCCAGTACAAGCCCATGGCAGGATTCTTCTGGCTGGTGTATTAACTATATGTTTTACCAAGTGTTGGCCCCCATGTGGCTATCGTGATGTCCTGTTCAGGCACAAACTTGTCTATGAAGGCTTAACCTCAAACCTGTGTAGTAGGCTACATGTACATTGTTAAAATCATATCATATAATCAAGGCTATGTCTCCAGTGCAGTTTGGATATTTATTTGTCAAACTCTGGACCCGAGAATAATCACGAGGCAACCGAACAGCAGCACCACTCGGACTATGTGTCCAAGTTCATTACAGACATTTGTTACAGGAAGGAACAAAACAGTCATATGCTCCAAAACAACACTGACAGGCCTGACACAGGTCAACTTCAACATTACTGGAACTTTGCTGCTGTAGGATGTGTCCACAGGGCAATCGCGCTCTATCATGGCCACGGAATGTCAGGGCCATTTTGTTGACTACATGGACAGACTTTCACACCTGGGTAGGAAGGCTTTGCAAAAGCTACTGGCCACCAAATTCATGTGGCACAGTCATTCTGAAAGGACATTCCGGACTGGACCGCTGCCTGTATTTGCAATGTCAGCGGGCAAAAGTTCCACCACCGTATTAAAGGTGCCACTGTTGCCATTTAAAGTACTGGAGCCACAGTTTGATATTGTAAGCATAGACATGGTCAGGCCCCCCCTCCTTCCCCTTCAGGTTCACACATCAACTCATTATGTTTTTGACACCTATTGACACCTAAAAACATGACATGGCGGGATGTTCACTGGCACCTGGGACGGCTGTTGTCGGATTGTTGTCCTCTCAGCTCTGACTATTTTCCTGGAACAGACGAGGGTACTCGTCTTTGCATTCATTTTAACATACATAATTCACATACATAATGCACATAAACACATGATAATGCAGAGATTTGGTTTCATATACCATAAATGTATTCATTTCCATTTCATGTTGCTCATTGCTCAAGACTTATACTTATAGGAGAATAAATGCATACAATATAATAATAGATCAATATAATGGTAATAATGATAACTTTTATCATTTATAAATGTAGTCAATGATCGTTTGTGTTCCTCCCCTTATGTGGCAGTTAGTTTAAACCATTTAGTAGGAAGTCTCCCTCCGTTGTGAGAGGTCACATTCTAATTTCAGTTCCTGAAATTTCAGTATGTTTTATGTTCAGCCTCATTCTCCCATTGTTATATTATGTTTACCTTATTTATCTTTTTGGTTTCAAGCTACTTGTTTTTGCATTATTCAAATAAAATAAAGTGGGATAAGTGTTCGTCCGACCCAACAGATACAATGGTCCGCTTCAGCGGCTCATTCTGTGTCCAGAAATGTAAAAAGAGGGTAGACCTTCTTCTGGAGATTGGAGAAGTGAATGGATCAGTGATCCCCTGCCGCCTGAATGATCCAGAGCATGTGCTTACAGTGTCCATTATCTCTGGAGTGGCCTTCCATTACATGAAAGAAGCGCATTCAGCTGAAATCTTCAAATCAAGACTGAAACCCTATTTTGATTCACTTTACTACGGCCAACCCTGGAACGTACTCCATAACCTTTGTGAACATCCTGTAACATTGATGTTATCAATGTGGTTGTTTTACTTTAGCCATTGTATTTGTTTGCTGTATGTTTTCTATGCATTTGATTTGTCCTTTGTATTTGTGAAATGTATTAGGACCATGTCGCATGGTGATTCTGCATTTTCAATACAATTTTATTGATTGGAGTTAATTACAATATTCCTCTACAGACACACTCAACAACTATTGATTGCAGGAAAGGATGAAGGATAGTAAATTGCTATGAAATGGGTACCACCTGCCACATGCATGGCACCAGGATCCAGCAACACTCAAAAGGAATAAGACAAGACTGTATTATTTAATATATGCAAATGACTTCTGTATCTCACTACTGATATCATAAAGATCATTTTAGTACAATATCAAAACACTGATCAAGCATTTTAGGTTTTCCTTCTGCACTCTGTGCCTCCTTCAGATTCTTCTTCAGCTTTTGTTGCCCTTGCTTCAGATCAGCCTTGTCACCAGAAGTCTTCTTGTCATTGAGATTGGCCTTGACGTTTTTGGTCATCCAAGGCTTGTTATTGGAAAAACATGGCATCCTCATTAACATTTACATTGCGGTGGACATTTGGCGGTTGCTTTTATCCAAAGCGACTTGCAAAGAGTACATTTGAGGCAACAATATATCACTGTGGTATGAAGATACATGAAGATACGTGAATGGGGAGGAGAGGGGGTGGTTGGGCCGGCTAAGCAGGATTGGCTTATGGTGTTGGGCTTGATGAGTGGTGCAAACAAGTAGAGCCTCAGTTCTATTATCACTAATGCCAGGGTCAGCCTACACGATTACAGACCGATTCGGCAGTCGTCGGGCGCCAGATTGTCTCAGGAATGTCAGGGTGCGACAATAGATAGTTTTCTTGTGTAGCGTGACATAGTAGAAAACACATCTGGGTCGCCTCATGACGCCTCACGGCCATGGCGTTGACCAATAGGGGCACGGAGGGCAATAAACAAGCATGGTGAAGCAAGGAATGAAGTTGTTGGTGCTGCAAGACGGATGAAATAGAAGAAATGTTCGTAGAGCTCCGGCAATGGCACCCGTGTCTGTTAGATACTTCCTCGAGGAACTACCGCGACAGTAAAGAACAGAGGCAGAGGCACTTCAGCAACCCGGTGAGTACTGCTGTTAGCATCAAGCTCGGTTGTTTACATTCTTGTTGCCTAGCACCTCCGTTCCGATGTCAGTGACCAACGTGTAGTCTGACGCGTCTCTCGGCCAAGTCACATCACGAATGTATCGCTCTGTAATCGCCTAGTCTGACACAGTGACCACCGTTATTGTGATTTCTCTAGGGAGCTGGGCTATGTGCTGTCTACCTTGTTTCCAGTTTAAGAAAACTATCTTTCAGTCTATTTGGCCCCAAACTATAGTGAGATGAATTAAGACCACATAATTTAAAGTGTTATCTGGTATGAGTTAGGCCTGTACTTTATAGAACTACTTTAGAGAAATACCAGCCAATATATTTGCCTTTTTCAATAAGCAAAGGCTTAACAAACATCAGATGATTCTTTTAAACTACCTTAATGAAGCAATCTATCCTACTATGTGTGGAACCTCAACCATCATTCATGCTGGTGTGGTGGACAAGGGGCTTGAAATGTGGATACAGTAGTTCATACCAAAGCTGCTTCTTTTTCCATCTTCTACATGCATATAAGAACAAACATTGCTGCTTATATATTTCTGTAAAAAAAATATTTCATATTTTGCCAGGTAGACTGCCACTAGGGCCTGTTGAACAGGTGTTTTTGTCACTGAGCGAAAAATAAATCCTAAACATCAAACAACATTTTTCACTGAAAATAGTTCATAATGGTTTCATTATAATTACAATTATGTTAGTCGTTAAAATCATAATTATTCAAATGAGTCCATTATTATATTATTTTGTGTCTGTCTTGCCACAGCTGTATACTTTGTGTCTTTATACGTTATGTCTGAATAGACTGTGGTATGGGTTGGAACTCATCATTCCAGCAGATAGACTGTGGTATGGGTTGGAACTCATCATTCCAGCAGATAGACTGTGGAATGGGTTGGAACTGATTATTCCAGCAGATAGTGGTATGGGTTGGAACTCATCATTCCAGCAGATAGACTGTGGTATGGGTTGGAACTCATCATTCCAGCAGATAGACTGTGGTATGGGTTGGAACTCATCATTCCAGCAGATAGACTGTGGTATGGGTTGGAACTCATCATTCCAGCAGAGAAACCCCCATCTGCAATTGTAATCAATGCAATCACAGATCCCATGAGAAGTTGTGTTCTTGCAACAACACAATCCCATTCACATTCATTGAGATAATTCCAAATTTTATAAAACTGCCACTCCCTCAAATGTTGCTTTGGATTCTCTTTTGAATTGGGCCACAGTTCAAGTCATTCAAAATATCTATCAACTCTCATGAATTATGTAAATACGCCAATAACAATATACAATTGCACTGCCTTTGCAGTGTAGCCTTCCTCTCCCATTAGTGGTAGCTGTCTATGTGCTACACCCTGTTATCTGCTCCTATCTGTTTCTTGCTCTCTCATGGGAGCAAACACACCCCTGACGGGTTGCCTTGGAAACACCTCACACACGTTTGGTTCTCTCTCTTGCTGGGCCTCTATGGGCAGTGTGATAACGAGTGTTCAATGTAAACTGGAATTTCAGACTGCAATGCTTCCAACCGTGTCACAAAAATATATACTGCGCTAGTATTTTATTAGATTACAAAAATATATACATTATTATAATAATTAAAAAATGATTTTTTTTTAAAGACTACTGCATCAAAGGATGTCAGCTACATGCACGCCAAGACAGACACTGGCTCTATTATTCTTTGGCCATCTGCATCAGGATCGCTTCTGCCGCATCCCTCATACAACTCATTGAAAAACATATCTCTGTGGTGCATAGTGGTTGGGGATATATGTACTGGGTTCATTGAGTTATAAGAAATGAATACAGTAACTGATCGTGGAAGCGTGCACTGTGCGCACAACACAAACCACGGTCCCCCACATCTGACTAAAAACCTCCGTCATTTAGTACGTCACATAGCCTATTGTATGTAAAACGGAAACTTGATCAACATAATCTTGCACATGATTAATTTTCCACACATCGACATATTCAATTCAAAATCCCGCTGATGTCAAAATCAAACGCCACCCATAATTAAACTTAGCTCAACTCCTTTGAGTTAATTAACAGACGGCATCTTCCCATCCTCAGTGAGGGGACGACGCCTCGTCGAGAACGAGTGTGATGCGTTTGTATTTATCGTCGTGTACGGAGGTTCTATGTGGTCGTGAAGACCCAAGGAACCATCCATTTGAATCGGTCCATTTCCACATTCTACAGCGCCGTAATTGTGGTGTGATGAATGCGTAGATTGTTGTGGTTCTTACCTTGTTAGAGATCTTCGACATGTCAAACCCATGCTCCCTCAGGTTAATGGCTCCCAACTCCAAAGTGGCTGACTGACTGAGCCGCGCTCATCAACACCCGTCCGTAAGCCGCCGTCTGTAAACCACCGTCTGTATCCGTACTGGGATGCAGATGCAGCCTGCCTCTCGCCTACCGTCTGTTGTCAGTTCTGAGCGATGGTTCGCTCAACCATTTTTAACGAGATATCGTCGAATCCCTCGGGTGTAAACTGAGAAGGGCGAATAGATGGAGGGAGTCGGGGCAGAGGGAAGGTGGGGTTGGGTGGTGCTGGGTGGGGTTGGGTGGTGCTGGTAGTGGGGGCTTATCAAGCTACACCAACCTCTTCTCTGCCATCACCTGGACACACGCACTCGCTGGCCGGCGCGAGTAAAAGCCAGATGTGTATTTATTTGTTCATGCCTTCGTATTGCTGATGTTCTTAACACCTAAAATAAAAGGGCCAGGCACGTCCATTGCAGGTGTTTGTTTCATGTTTTACTGTGTTTCACCCTCGTATCGTCAGCGCCGCGGCTCGCCGCCCCGGACGCGCCTCTGCAGACGGGGTCTGGTGGGCGGGGTTTCGGGACGGGAACGTCGTGTCCGAATGACGCGGAGGACGCGCTTCAAGCTGAACGCAGTCCGGCGACACGACATCGTCTTCGGGTTACTTATGAAGGATTAGCGACGTCTGTAGATTTGCGCCGCATGACGTAACATGACAACCGATAGATTCGCAGTCAAAAAAGGTTTTTCTTTTCAAACTGTGGTTGATTTTGTGTTTTAAACTTGCCGTGTGTTTTAAACGCCCAACCAAGAGACACAATTTTTTGAACGCACCCATGACTCAACGAGCTGCTGCTTATAGGAGTTTACAACGCTGTCATTGGAAGTGCTTAAAACCAGAAATTACATGGTCCGCCAGTAGGCCTACTGAATGACATAGAGTTAATTTGATCTAAAGTTAAGACATAGTCCGTTTTTACTCCATCCAACTTTAAAATGGGAGCTTCACTTCCAATCCACCCCGTTTTAGGTTTCTTGCATCAATATTTACATCTTTGATAAAGTGTGAACAACCCCCCCCCCACACACACACCCACACACACACACACACACACA
>OMOU01090180.1:25160-52638 GCA_900312585.1 Malacocephalus occidentalis
TCCTGGCCACCCCTCCTGATGGTTACCAGCTTGCACCCCAGCACAATATTTACCATTTGTATTTTGTTGCTTATAAATATTATGCTTTGTTACCATTCCAGGAGCATGATGCACTCGAGAGATGGACACACAGGCAAGTGAGTCCGTGACTGAGTCGCCGCTCGCCACAGCCCTGCTCTCAATCAGCATGACGCAAGAGCAGCAGATGTAGACCCACACCTCCCCCGGCGGGGCACAAGGTCGAGGCTTTCCTGGAGGTGTTGAGGGCACGGCGGAAGCGTGCAGATTGCCACACCATGCACATCCTTCCCTTGCTGACGGGATACACGTTCTCCACCGCGCACGGCTTACCAGCAGCCGCTTGGTCATCCTACCCTGAGCCTGTCCACCTACACTGGTGGACAGGCTGGGCCTCACGTTGAGGGGCCTCACGTTGAGGGGCCTCGCGTTGAGGGGCCTCACAGTGAGGGGCCAGCCATGACGGTTCTGGGGCATGCGTAAGAGGAGGACACGTGCCCCTTTGCCCTGGCCCATCAGCTCCTGAACGCCGTGGGCTGGTGGCTGCTCTCAGGAGCGAGGAGTGCCCAGCAGGTTATGGAGGAGGTGGTCAGAGAAGCCTTCCTCTGGGCCCTGTCCCGTCAACAGCAGAACGGATGACCTGCCACCGGCCTTGCAGTCCCACCCCCCCCAGACTCTAACTGGGCCAGGTGAGGCCAATTAAGCCAGCCAACCATCAACCACACACACCACACATTCCCACAGCTCGGTTTCACTTCAAATGTATGCTAGTTCTGGCAGCAGCTCAATGGCCAAGCAGCTTCCCTCATGTGGACAACAGCACAACAAACTTGGAAATAAAAACAATCAAGCTATTAATTCTATTAACAGGCACTGTATTTGTTCATCTAAATAAGAAATAATGATGAGGATATTTGGATTATGATGAGTGACGGTACTAACAACTAAAACACAGCCAAGAGACTTTCATACATTCGTCATACATATGTCATTCATAGCAGTAAATTGACCACGCTATTTGTGGGTTATAGCACAACAAAGTAGGAAATAACAACAATAAACACAATTAAAATTAACATAATAATGTAGCGTGCTCGCAAGCATTTCTCCCAGTGGGAAATAGGGCTGTGCCATATCGTATCGTTTGTCATTTCTCGATAAGTCTGCCCCACTCTAAGAATGTTGTCATACCGGTATAAAACATAAAAAATGTATAAAAGGCAGAATAAAACATTTACAAAATCTGAAAAGGGAGAAATCGAGAATACGGTGAGTACAGAACATGTCTGCATGTATGTCATAAGTCATAAGCATGTGTCATAAGTCAAAAGCATGTGTGCATCGGGCCACATGGACGAATAGAATGCGGTGTCCTACAGACTTCGGTGAGTAACACAAAGAGGAGGTACAGTGACAGAGTGGAGACACAGACGGAACATCGCTACACCAGACGCCTATGGCAAGGGCGATGGAGTATCATAGATTCTCAGACTGATTTAAGAACTACATCTACTACATCTCCCAGGTAATACACAGCTCCCTCTCTCATCTTGACAGTCGGAAGGGGGGGGGGGCTGGTATGGTAGAATTGGGAGAACACAATAGTTCCCAAGCAGACTGGCTGGCAAGCTGATTGAGCTGGGTCCACCAGGCCCCAGGTTCTCAGGGTGGGCAAACACACCTCCAGACCCCTCACCCTGAACACAGGATCACCCCAGGGTTGCATCCTCAGCACCAATCTACTGTACTCCCTGTACACACATGACTGTGTGGCCAGGTTCAGCTCCAACACCATTGTCATGTTTGCGGATGACACACCGGTAACGATGAGAAGGCCTACCTAGAGCAAGTGCCTAACCTGTCACTCTGGTGACAAGACAACAGCCTCATGCTGAATGTCTCCCAAACTAAGGAGCTGGTTGTGGACTTCAGGAGGACACAACAACATCAGAGGACTTACACACCACTGGGGATTAATGGGACTGCTGTGGAGAGGGTGAGCAGCTCACCTTAACCGTGGGGACGATGGTGTCCACTAGCGTTGCTCTGAAGCTCGTCACTACGTCCAAAAACTCGCTCATGAAGATTGGCATCAATTTGGTCGGATCACGTTTTACTTCCCTCATCACTTCCACGTCGCTTACTCTCCTTTGTTTGTACTCCAGCAGCAGGGAAATGGCAGCATAGTCCGATTTGCCGAATGGGGGAAGAGAGGCAGCTTGCAGCCTCTATTGAATGATGTATAGCAGTGGTCCAAAATGCTTTCTCCCATGGTAACACAGGGAATGTGCTGACCGAAGTTTCTTTAGATTGGCCCTATTTAGTCCTCCGCCACCACTAGTCCCCCGATGACATGTTTACATATGCCCCTGTCGCTGTATGTCTCTGTTATATCTGTTCTGTGTTTTTGGCAACCCCTGCTGGACTTGGTCATGCCACCCTTGATTGTCTCCACCTGTCTTCTCTCGTCAGTTACTTGTTTATACCTGCCACAATCATGTGTTCCCTGTCAGTTCCTTGTCGCTAAATTTAGTATTCAGACTGTTCGTGTTCATGTCGCCAGCTACTATATGTAAAACATTTTCCATGCCCGATTTTGTATCTCAATATTTAATTTTCTTTCGACAGAAGGTGTTCCGAAATTAGGCAAGGAGTAGAAGGATGTATGAGTGTCATGATAGGTTACTAACAGCACTGTCTACAGTGGAGTTTTATGCCTCAACAGTTTTTCCCATACATTGATTTATTTGTGTTGGCCCACCACAATATCAACATTGGCCGCCACATGTGGATACAAAAAAAGTGCTATTTACAAGCGTGTTGATTCACTCAGCATCTGTTTGCTCTCTCCCCCTCTCACTCACACACATACTATACACACACACACACAAAGACATTGGCCATGGAACTGTAATGTGTCATGTGAAATGCTTAAGACGCAATCGAGAGGCTCGCTGATGCATCCGAGGATATATAGAATGTGAAACATCTGGACCTACCTAACATCAGCTACCTCCACTAGCTGGTCGGTGCACCCTCTGAGGACACAGCCTGGAATGCCATCAGGCCCAGGAGACTTCCATGGGTTTAATCTTTTAAGAGCTCTCCTCACGTCATGGTTAGAGTGCGGTCATCCTGGTCCTTAGCTACCCTCGCTGTAAGAGTGGTGTTGCTCAGCATGCGTAGAAGGTTTTGAGCTCATTGGGGAGAGAGGCGGGGCATCACTGCTATTTCTCCCTTTGTGATGGCTAACAATCCACACCACATGCATCTGGGGTCAGATCTGTGGTAGTTAGATTCCAACGTATCCCTGTAGGCTCTTTTGGAATCTCTGATGGCCCTCATATCTGGACCTCTTTAAGGCCTCCAGGTCCCCAGAGCTACAGGCAGAGGACCGTGCTTTTAGTTTAGTGCTGACACCACCAGTAACCCAGGGCTTTTAGTTGGGGAAAGTCCTGACTTTATAGATTATAAAGTCAGTTAGAAATATTATTAAAGTTAGAAATATTATAAATAGTTCCACCTGTGCTGAAGACCCTCTCTGAAGAGGAACTGGTGGTTGGGATGCACACAGGGGTGTACTGGGAAATAAATGCTGTCGGTCTATTGCGCCGATCATGACAGGATTGCGGAGACGGGCCGGTGGGATTGCACACTGGAACAGTACACCACTGGATGCACAGATACTTTCTTACCAGGTTGGAGGGCCGTGGGTAGAGCTTCTGCCACCTCAGCGTCCAGTGTCCCTGCCTGGACGTAGCTCTGTAGCTCAAGAGCTATGGCCTAGTCCTGTTGCAGAGCAAGCTCCACCTACAGTGGTCTTGAAGGAGCTGCCCAGGCCGCTTCTTCTTCTTCTTCTTCGGCCTCTGTGCCATCAGCAGACATTGGTGCGGTCTCAAGACATAGGAATGTTTAATCTGACTAAATGGTTATGGGTATTAATGTGTGAATAAATGTCAAAGTGTTACATTAAGCATTCATTCATTTAATTTTATTTACTGTCAAATCTGTCTTTTCAAATATTTATTTTATTACCATGACAGTCATCACCCTCTTCACCTCAGTTGTCAGTCTGGCTTCGATGGACCCTGGATCGCACGGTTGATCTTGGAATCCTTCATTGCACACAGCCCTGATTGGGGGGCCAGTGCTCGGTGGCCACTGTGTCTCTCTGACAAACCCTCCCTGGGGCTGAGGGTGGGACTCTGGAGAGCACTGCGCGTGCTGCTTGTCGAGGCCCCAGCGGGTCACTGCACAGTGAGAACTGGATCCATTGTGCACCGTAGATTCTCTCCTCCTTTTCGGGGAAGGGGAGAGTGATGAATAGTGTACATCAGTTACACTGGAAGAGTGTAACTTGTGAACATCCAGTCCTCCCTGGCACCAGGGGCTAGGTTGTCCACCTCTTATTTCCCCCGGTGGGGTTGACGGGGCTGTCCTTTGCCACGGCCGTGGCAAATGACTCCTTGCCCCATGGTCTCTGGTTTGGCCTCACCTGGTGGGCCGCAGCTGGAGGCTTAGGAGGCCTGTAGTTGGCGTGATGGACCCTAGCCGATGCCGCAGCTGCGAAGCCAGGACATTGGGTATGGAGAGGGGTGGGTGCTGGCTTGCGAGGAAGAGCTTCTACCTCCTTCTTTCTGCTGTCACACACCTGTTGCATGGAGGCCACAGATGATCCAAAAAGCCCCTTGGGGTCCACCTTGGTGTGTAGGAGGTCTTCTCCATGTCTCTGAGACTGGATAGGCCCAGGCTCCAGGGATCTCTCCTCCACCACTCAAAGGCCCATAGCACAGCCCGAGCCCCAGACGCGCTGCAGATTGTCCTGAGGTTGAGTTCCGAGATCGGGCAGAGCTCTTCCCAGAGCGCTGGATTAATGATCCCTGCATCCAACTGGCGTCCTGTCTCTTCCAACAGCTGGGCCTGGTAGACCGTGAGGACTAAAAATGCTAAGTCTGATGTGACTGACCCATCTCCAGATCGCTACACGCACGATCCCAAGCAAGGCGGATCAGAGGACCTTCAACATGCAACCCTGCCAAACTCTATGCAGTTCTTTGGAAAAGACTGCCACCTTCTGATCGCTACACATGCAATCTCCAGCAAGGTAGATATCTGGGCAGAGTTAGGTAGACCTGTATTGTATGATAGTACGCTTAACCGTTTATTGATATCACTGGATGATATTGTAAACCTTTCTTTGTGTATTTACCCTTGATCTAAAGTGCGTGGGGACCCCCGGCCCCATTGTTAGATCTGTGCATGCTTCCCTCCTATATTCTATCCTCTTTACTGACATACCCGTCCCGCGATGCATATCCTCCCGCCTAATCACTCACTGATCACGTGGACCCTGTGTTTGAATGGCCTCCCTTATTCACGTGGCCTCAACGACGCCCAAGGGGTTCCCATATTTGAAAAATAACTGTTAGCTTTATGTGCTAGCATTAAATTGTCCTATGTGGTTGGATTTGACATTGGCTGTCAAAAGCAACCACACATGACTTGCTTAAGACCTGAAATGGCGTTGTATGATGGTTTATGTTGTTTTGGTTAATGTCAAGCTGTCAGAAGACAAGGCCGGATTTTGTCACCTTTTTTTGAAGGATATTTTTATTTTATGCATTTTTTTGAATTTCTATATTACTGCTATATGTTTAATGTTCATTGTGAGGCACTAATTTCCCAAAAGCACATTTCTAGTTTGCAAAAACTAGGGCAACAAAGCTATTTCTGATTCTAATGGGAGTCGATGGGAAAATCAATGCATTTCACCCGAGTTAGAACGCAACCAGCAGGGGGAGCTGTTTGACTTTCCCACCCATATCTAAAAGGATCTTCGACAGACGGATATATGTGATACGTGCTGTCTCTTAAATTAGTCATTTATATGCCATTTGCTATTTAGTAGTAGCAGCCAACTTTAGTCGCGTAGTGTTGGGCTCAGTGTTGAAAGCAATAGATAGACAAGATAATGACAATAAAGTTGATCCACTTTCAACTCAATGCATTATTCAACGAATATATAACGTGTAACAAATGCTCACATGTCCATACGGCGATGGTTTACATGTTGGAAATGTTGACCTCGTCCAACGCCGGCGTTGTGCGCATGCGCAGAGCGCAGCTCTTCCTTCAGGACTCCACCCTCCGAGCGGCGGCATGGCGAGTCTCCGGGCGAAGGAGTGCGAGACCGAAGGTTGCTGCGAGGAGGCTAAGCTCCAGTGTCCCCGGTGTCTCACACTCGGGATACAAGGCTCGTACTTCTGCTCTCAGGTACCACAGGCTCGTAATGTTGTCGTGCTTTCTGGAGTGTGCTTTTCTCCCGTAGGCCGTGCACGGCAGAAGCTAGCTCGCTAGCAGCCCGCTCCATCAGGCCATGTGTGTGTCGTGCTCGACTGACGCGTAATCATGGACGGTGTGCAGCCAGCCGCTCGACGAAGCTTCTGCCGCGATGTCGCCTGCATGTAATGTAATGCATGTAATGTAATGTAGTGCAGGCGGCACTCCTGGAAACGAAGCGGAGTTCAAGTATTCGCCGAATAACTGCGTCAGAGTGCGATTTACGTGACTTATTATCATGTGTTGGGTGTCAATGAGTTGAACATATACACCGGGGCTAGTGGAATTCACTACGAAATAGAATATTACATAGACATACGCCTCATAAATACAAAGGTTATATCATTTTATGAATACAGGTTTTTATCACTAATGCAACTACAAATGAACGTAGTGGGTATTGATAGAAATAAGCGCCCTTTGAATGACCCCACACACTTCCATCCTCTCCTGTCTTCCTCGCATTGAGGTTTGCTCAAGCCAATCTCTTGCATTAGATCTTTTCATTTATCAGTATCAGTAAATGGCTTAAATTGTTACTGAACATGAATATAGCATACGACTGTATATATGGAATAGCATGTATTCTGATACTGTCAAGTAATTATAGGACAAATGTTTTTGTTCAAATGAAAATGAATCAGTAAAATAGTCGATGGAAACGTAGTGATTGGTGGCCCCCCAACATAAAACTGATAACATGGCGTACATTCAATTAAAGCCAATATGGGATTATATTCAGTTAAGGCTATGGCCGCCGATAGGGGGCTTTGACAGTTCCATGTACAACACATGGTATTGCATCCTCTGTCTTGTATGCAAATAACTAAACACAAAAGTATTCATTTTGAGCATACATTTTCCTTCGTCTCATAATGCCTCTTATTCACTTGACACACATTTCCAGGAATGCTTTAAAAAGAATTGGGCTACTCACAAGTTGCTGCACAAAAAAGCAAGTATGTAATACTCCAGTTATGTTTTCTTTTTGCACTATTTTGATTAATGTAACAAAAAAATGCATGTTTTTTAATACACTGTTTTTATTTTACTATAGAAGAGCAGAATAGTGATGAACCCAACAACTGCACAAAGGATATTAACACAGACCCATGGCCTGGCTACCGCTATACTGGAAAACTACGCCCTCACTACCCACTGGTAAGAAGCCATATCTGAGATCAGGGGTCTCAAACCTTTCAGCCTGCAACCCTCCAAAATGTGGATTGGAATTACTCCATTAAAAGGACCTGGTCATGCAGGAAATATGACATATGACATCCCATAACAATGGGTGTATTTTCTTTGAAAACGATTTGAAATTTGATTTGAAAATGGAAAGAAGTAATACTTCTGGCTTACTGCTTAAATGTGTTTTGACATTTTCAGAAATTAGCAAATAAAACTAATTGCAAAATTCCTGCATGTTATTAACTTTTATTAAATGTATAAAGCATTGTATGCCTCTACTAAAACATGTAATTTCATTCAACTGATTTCTACCATTTTGTGTTGTATTCATTGCTCCTGGTGTAGACTCCATTGAGGCTTGTACCCAGTGACATCCAAAGACCAGATTATGCTGATCATTCAAGAGGTAATCTGAGTTCTTATTATGCCAAGTATATTTGCACACACATACACTCTTTAGGAGAGTGACTTGGTGAGGTTGGTATACACGATGTACTGTAAGCAAAATACTAACCACAAATGTAACAAGAAAGTTACAAACGCATAAACCATATTTTGGAGGTATGAGCATTTCAAGCAAACATGCTATTGATATTCACTGGAGCTTTTTGGCCATTCTTTGAAGATCTGCCCTCTCCGCACAACTGTTTCACAACTCGCCGTCATCTTGTCATCAGAATGTTTTTTAGTTGGGTAGATATTGAATATTCAACAGAGATCTGACCCTGGGAACTAAAGATCACCAGTAAAAGTTGGGCAACAGCATGTTCCTTTCAATAGAGCCATCGTTTCGTCAATATTGTTGATGAATTACAAAGTACCCTTCCCCGAACTAAAACTTTTAACGTTCAACTAGAAATGGCATGCATGCAAGTTATGGTAAATATAATGTTACCTGTGTGAACAATGCATTTGCATTTTGAGATGTTTGCCACATTGGTATGTAGCTATAGAGCTAAAGTTAAATTACATTTTTATAATTGCCCTTAATTGTCTGACAAACGCAGATGGTGAAGTGTTTGTAGCTAATGCCTGATGCTCTTTGAATTCTAGAATAGTCTAGGCATGTCTGTTGGTGAGATGCTCTTCCAAGTTGGATGTGTTGGCTCCCTTCGACTGCATAGGTTTATAATATATTTTGAACGAGGTTCTTTGTGGTCTTAATAGACTTGCCCTGACTGTCGGCTATGTTGGCCCAAGTGGAATAATGCCATGTCGTTCCGTGCATCTGCTTTGTTGGCAAGTCGCGGGCGGTCGGCAATGGCAATTGTAATGTTACCTGTAGCCGTGCCTCTACCCTCTCTCCCATGAAAGCGACATGAGAGAAAATCCTTTCAAATATAGCTGCAAGAAGTCATAACCGGTGTCAAGCACGCAACTGCAAACAGCCACCTGGAGTGGAAGAAATGTGAGAAATTATGCCAATGGTGGCTTTTGTAAGACAACTGCTTAAGGTAACTTGAATTATAGACCCATGATAGAAACTGCGACCCTTCTGCCAACTGCCTCACAGTGGGTGCAAGCTGTAGGGATGCAAGAAATAATAAAAAAAAGTTATCAAATACATGGTCCATCATATATCAAGGAGTACTAGATTTGTAGGTTTTTTTTGGGTGCAGAGCAAGTGGGATACACTAAACTGTCATATTAATGTAACCAGATGTATCTGGTTTAATTGTATTCTATTTAGGCTAGCTGAAGGCAGGGTACTTTGTATAGAAACATTGACACGTGCTCTGCTTGGAAGCCCTAGGCAGCTATACACCCCACACAGGACTCGTACTGTCTCCTGAGCAGGTAGACACCACTAGACACAGGACTCACACCCGCTATGGTGTCTTTATTTCCTTGTGTCAGAGCTCTGTAATTATCCAAAATCTTTCTAACTGAAGAATTATTTTTTTGAGGGTCGAATTGTGAAAATGAATGGGTCTCTGGTATAAACTATTGGAGAAAATGTATTGCACACATTAAAAACCACTCCTGTGAACCGTGCTCATATGTTTTTCTAACAGGTATGTCTGAGTCTGAACAGACTTTGAAGGGGACATCGCAGATAAAGATATTGTCTCCTGAAGAGATTGAAGGCATGAGAGTAGTATGCAAGGTATTACTAAATCTACCAGACTTGCGTGTGTTGCTTTGCTGTTGCATGAGTCATGCATGGGTACATTAAGACGTGATACTATAGAGGTCATAGACGGTTAAGTCAGCAATATCATTACTTTTTCACTGCAGCCATCATTCAATTCAACTAAGTTTGTAAGGAATAAGCCATCAGCTCATGAGTTTTCAATCTATCTTGTCTGGAGAAAATTACAACAATCAAATTTTTAACAGAAGTGATGCTTGCAGTGAGAAGTTTGCACAGTGCACACTTTTACAGATTTTAACGTAGCATTATTGTAGAACAATATGGAGAGAAAAATACTAACTGTCCCTCAGTTTTGTTGCATAGGTGCTTTTAGTTTAAATGTTCATGTTGCTGACAAAATGCCAACTACTGAAGATGTCGTTTTTCTAATAGATTTTTAGCAATGAATGGAATTTCTTCTTGGCTGGAATAGTACAGTTCTTCAGAATGTCTACTCATGTAGTGTTTGCTCTGACTGGTTGTATTTACTCTTTATTGTTCTTCATTTTCATTGTCCAGTTCATGACTTGACTATTCTTTGGTTCATTTGATTTGGAATTTGTAGCTGGCACGAGAAGTCCTGGATATAGCAGCCCTGATGGTTAAACCTGGCGTCACTACTGAGGAAATTGACCACACCGTGCATCTGGTAATATTTCACCAAAGACTAATGGACTGCATTAAAGATACTTTTCTGTCATAACATAATGAAAAAAGGCAAACAACAGACGCATCACTAACTGCACTTATTTAGCTGCTGAATTCAACTTTATTTTAATATTCTAATTATACATTTGATTTAAAAAAAACATAATTTCAGTTTCCCCATCACAATTACTTGCAAGCTCCTCTTCCTGTTTTCCATCTCTGTGGAAGTTTTTTTTAGTTTTTTGAATGAATGCAATAACATTCCACATGGAATTCTCAGGTAAAGTATAAACGCTTGTTGATAACCTATTTAACTGTACGCATCACTTGTCTTCCCAGGCTTGCACAGCAAGGAAATGCTATCCTTCCCCTCTCAACTATTACAACTTTCCTAAGTCCTGCTGCACATCTGTCAATGAAGTGATCTGCCATGGCATTCCTGACCGGAGACCCCTGCAGGATGGAGATATCCTCAATGGTACATTTCCACATTTGTATGACTTGCAATGTCCAGTTTACATTTCATTATCTACCGCTTTGTGTCGAACTCGACGATTCATATCATTGTGCGACATATACTTTGTGACAATAACATTTAGTTGTCAATAGTGTTTTATTACTATTATAATGCTACTATATAATACATGGATGGTGGGAACTCTATAAAACAGACAGCAAGCTGTCAAACTGTTACTGCAGACAAATGTGATGGTGATGGTCAGCCACGCAGCCCACTGAAGTGGTTCGGTGGGGATTGCTCCGGGCTGTCGCCGTGGTAGCGGGTGGCTCCGCTATATATCATGTTAGTCCACATTTGCAAACTTGTTTAGCTGTTGTTTAGTGCTTTCATTGCATGTTCAACAAGGAATAATAATAACAACAACAACAACCAGAACAAAGCATGTCATTATATCCCCAATATAGAAATCCGAGTACAGATTAGACTTCGTGGTGCATTAGGACACTATAAGTAATGACACTATAAGTAATCACACTGTGTTCAGTTAGTCTAGCGTAGCATTTGATTTTGAATGGGTCTCGTTGGGGGCTATCTAAATACTGGCGCGTGCAACATAAAAGCAGTCTGGGTGCATACAAAGACAAGGGTAGGTGTGACGATGTGTTTTACAGTGAACTTCTCTTTTTAAGATTTGATCCACTGTTGTCTATATCAAAACTTGATGTTATGTTAAATGCAAGTTACTCTCGGTGACTAACATTTGTGGTGTACGTTTGGACCTCTTTAAACTAACATTGGCAATCTACAGTATATGCAATAGTCCTAGTTCAGAATCTGAGATGGTTGTTTCTGTATTAGTCCTTAAAAATACACATTCTGGCTTCATTATGCAGTGGACATCACCGTCTACCACAATGGTTTCCACGGCGACCTTAATGAGACCTTCTATGTCGGGGAGGTGGATGAAGGGGCCAAGAAACTAGTTCAGACCACCTACGAATGCCTTATGCAAGCTATCGATTCAGGTAAGGTTTCCATTTATCTCAATAAATGAATTTTCTTTATTTGCATTTCCCTGAGACTTGATTTACTCTTCAAACATTGGTTCAAACATCCTAGCTACGTCAATATCTCTGCCAACCAACACAATGACCTGACGGCTGAATGTCTTCAGCCCAGAGACGCTGGTTCAAGTCCCATGTTGTCTTTGCTATATATTCTTTGGTTAGGTGTCGGCAAAAAACTGTTCGGTTAGGTTTAGGCCGCTCGATGATTAGCTTACCAGAGTTCTCCCGCATTAATGGAAATGAATGGCATGTCACCGGGTCGTGCCAGTGGCATCTCATGGAAGGGACAGGGGTGTTCTTGAAATACCTACGAATCTCAGATCCAAGTGTGAGTGGAGTCACACATGCAGGGTTTCCCATTTGTTCCAGAGATGTTTGTCCAAATCATTGGAGCGTCGCAAGATGGAGGTTTCATAATAATTTTAGCAAATTGATTATTACAGTGGCCTGTCTACACAGGTTTCATTGTTAACCTTTACGGACAGGTTGTCTATGTTGGTGGCCGGACACAATGTTTTGGTTCGTTGTCCCACCAGCTACAGGCAGCTGAGTTACATTTTCAGTGCCGGCTTTGTGTTTGCTGCTGGCCAAGGAAGTTAGGGCAGACAATGGCTGTTATCGTTGGTTATCAGCAAATATCATGAGCAGATATGGAGGAGTAAGTACAATTCCTCATGGTAAGGGCATACAAGCTGCATGAATACACTAAGCGTGAGATCACGAATGGTAACATTGCTGTTGTTTTCGTCTGCCATATTTTTTTAATCTGAGCTGTGGCAGCACTACAGTGATATCGCTGCAGAAGACACTTGCAATTGATGCCCACTGCTGGGCACCATCTCTTGTGTCAACAGTGTTATGCACCATCTCTTGTGTCAACAGTGTTATGTAAAAACATTACATAATGATCAAGTAAAAACGTTTCATGTTTTCACTTTGTGGTAGATGTACCACAGCTGGTACTTTTGCCTCTAGTTCTCAGGAGCCTATTGATATTCTCTTCAAGAAATTATAAAAATGATGGGGCCAATCAAAACGGGAAGCAAGGCATGAGTACACCACTCTGTAGGATTTAAACAAGGAAGCTAATAGATAGAAGATTGACACATCTAGCACATCTTCAACATGCAAGACAACGCGTGAGATTGAAACAATGTCCACTGACTTTCCAAGTCATCAGTGTATTCTCAAAATGAAATAAATGTAACCACACAAATAAGAGCAAATACAATAAGTGGCTGAGTCTTGAGGACTGTAATTTTCCAAGGCGGAAATACACAGCTGGGGGGCGGGATCTGTCACCAGACTGAAGACTCATACACGCCCTGGCCGGCGTGTATGATCGAAGCACCAATTGGTTTGATTTTGTGTACTGTACGTTTTCTGCAACCTCATTGATCTTTCATCTCGTCTGCACACATTCATATTCCTCATGGATTTGGTAAGTAATTGAGCCAAAGCTGACGATGTGAACATGCATGCTTGAACAACAGATATCTGGTCAGAAAGAGGAACCAACAACCGCACGATGTCTATAGATCCCACAATGCATCTGGTGTGTTACGATTTGTATGTTACCAGCATCAATACATAAAGGGAAATGGCAAATTGGGAAGATCTAATAATATATATCCCCATAATGTATGATTCAATGATTTAAAAAATGTTTTAATTTATAAAAATGTTGTGAACTCTTTGGTTCTACAGTGAAGCCTGGGATTCGCTACAGAGAACTAGGGAACATCATTCAGAAGCATGCTCAGGCCAGCTGCTTCTCTGTTGTGCGGAGCTACTGTGGTCATGGCATTCACAGACTGTTTCATACTGCGCCCAATGTCCCACACTATGCCAGTAAGGGGCACTCACTCACTCACTCACTCACACTCACTCACTCACTCACTCACTCACTCACTCACTACGCCCAATGTCCCACACTATGCCAGTAAGGGGCACTCACTCACTCACTCACTCACTCAGTCACATACTGCGCCCAATGTCCCACACTATGGCAGTAAGGGACACACCCACACACAGAATGTTTCATACTGCGCACAATGTCCCACACTATGCTCGTAAGGGATGCACTGCATGCACGCACACGCATACACACACACACGCACAGCAGACCTTCATCAAGCTTTTTGGTTTTGAACTCTTTTCAGAAAACAAAGCGGTTGGAGTGATGAAGCCCGGCCATGTGTTTACTATTGAGCCCATGATATGTGAAGGTACATGATTCACTTCTTCTCTCTGCATTACTCAACTGTACTTGCAGACATGCATCCTTTTTCTACAATGTGATAAAATAACCCCCCCCCCCTGCTTCCAGGCGGGTGGCAGGATGAAACGTGGCCTGACGGCTGGACTGCAGTCACCAGGGATGGGAAGCGCTCGGCCCAGTTCGAACACACCCTGTTGGTCACGGAGACTGGCTGTGAGATCCTGACCTGCCGGCTGGATGACAAGGGTGATGCCCACTTCATCAGCCAAACTTAGGCCGAGGTGTGAAGTGCAGCGAGGACTCTGATCTGCTTACGCATCTCGAGTTCAGAGACACACAGAAAAGTTGATACTCAACCCTCACGTGGGCCCCTCCCCCTACTTGGCCTACATTTGTGACTGTCATCATTCTTACATTTACATATTGATCACTCTGATGTAATGGAAGTTATTGAATGTGTTTTAGTATCAAGTGTGGATCCGCTGTTTCACCGGTGGGGGTAATTCTATAAATCACAATTGGACAAAAAGCCTCCATCAGTCTTAGTTTCTAGAGGCTTACAGTTTCTTGGAACAGACGCCAGAATCCCAGAAATACTACTGATTACACACCTCTAAACCCCCATTTACTTTGTAAGTTTGGCTTTTGAAATAATGTCAAATGTAATTGAATAACATTTAGTCCTTCAAGTGCTGAGATTTTTAATATTCTTTGTGTAGTGCCCATTTGGTGCTTCATGAGTCAGATTCCTTGTGTAGCAAATCAAGCCTTAACATTAAAACATTTGCTGGATGAAAAGTCTTACCTGTTTGTCAGTCAATTCCATTACTTAAACCTTAAAATGAATAAACTAAAGCTGGTGGTATCCTTCCTACATGCGTAACTGTCAAATAGTCAAGTTTCCACTTGCTATGGGAGAGCAGTTTTATTTTTACTCCTGGCGAAGTCAAAAACTGCGAGCAAACCCGTGAGTTTCTCCATATTTGGTCTTCCTGTACAGGAATGTAGTCCTCTGAAATGCACGTCGCACATTGGAACAAGCTGGTGGTGGTCAAACAATGACACACATTCACTACACTTACATTAACAGGTTTTTCAATGTAATCATTTGTTCAATCATTAACTACTGAATCAGGGGTGTCAAACTTATCTGAGGCTGAGTGCTGTAACAGAGCTAATGCTGCTTAGCGGGGGCTGGACTCAGAAGGCACTATGATAAGATGTACTATAAGCACTATATGATATGATTTAAGATGTACTCTGTACCACACAGCTTCATCATTTCATTTAGCATCTCATTAGCTTACTAATACGAGTGAAATGTGGAATTTACACGAGGCTGGAGTCTGACATATTTAGGGAAACTTGTTTCATTGCTCACCAACCTCATACAGCTTAGTGGATATTTGTAGGAACTTCAACCGAACATGTGTGTGATTGTGGATAAAGTGAACAAATCCATCAGAAATAAGAGATCAATCCGGTTTATTGCCTCGTGGGCCAGATTGGATCAGCTTGCGGGTCGCATGTTTGACACCCCTGTACAAAATGTTGTACAGCTGGAAACCACGGCGTAAATCTCCGGCCTTTGATGTATCTAGAAGTTGAGGACGACTCGGATGCTGGAAGAAAAAAATGCATGCTTAGCAAATATATACATGATCATTTCTATCGTTCCGGCCAATCACAGTTACAACAAACTGTTAGCTTACAGCATTGTCACACAGCACCCGTTTCTGTTTGTATCTAGGTTCAAGAGACAACAATGGAGAATCTCGTTAGGAGAAAAAGATCTCGATATAACGAGAAAAGATTTCAGTATTTCAAACATTTCTTGCGTGATAACATGCGTTGTAGTAGGTGGCAGCAGTGGTGAACTAAATTCTCTTCTTGCTATTTTTTTTTTGCCTACTGTCGCCTGCCATGTCACAAGAATTTCACTGTTCAGAATGGCCCTGTGTTATGATGTACATGTGACAATAAAACACACTGGATTTGACTTTAAATGCATTTCTTTTCATACTTCTAAAGAAATGACTTACCATTTCCCAGCACGCATAAGATCAAAACCTTCATGGATCTTCTCAAAGGGCAGAGTATTGGTCACAAATTCATCAACCTTGAGCCTTTTGTTCATGTATTCTTCGACCAGTTTGGGGACACTTTCAACACTCTTGTACCCTTAAAAAAGAAGAAAGTTGGTCAACAGGGCACATTTATGCATTTCCCTTCTAGGATGAATTGTGCACATTTAGTGAATTTCATTATAAAAGGTGCTATCAGATGAATAATTAGCAAGATCTAATGCATTCATTTTAATGTGGACTTAGCCAGCATTCCTTTCATAATATGCGATTTTGCAAATTGCCACAGATCTTCAGATAAGTCAAGTGTTGATCACTTTAGTGGGAAGCATCTAAAATGGCAACATTGGTTAGCATGAGGTAACGTGCAGACAACCCTACTCCTGGATACCTCCAAACGCTGTGCCTTTCCACGTGCGTCCCGTCACAAGCTGGAAGGGCCGGGTGGAAATCTCCTGGCCTGCTGCAGCCACACCGATGATGACACTGGTACCCCAGCCTTTATGACATGCTTCAAGAGCTGCTCTCTGAAAGACCATGTCAACCAATAGCAGCAAATGTTAGCAAAACCCCACCCCAACCTAGGGTAACACAATGTGTTCACAATTTTCATCATGCGCCACAAGATGTTTTTTTTCAATCAATTTTGGAAGAAGTTAAATTGAATACAGGATTTGACTTTACAGTCAATGTTTTTGGAGATCTATAAACTACAAATACTGGACTCACCATGATGGTAGTATTTCCAACACACTCAAAAGAGTAATCGACCCCACCGTCTGTCATCTCGATGAGGACTTCCTCGATTGGCTTGCTGTGGTCTTTAGGGTTCACCAGATCGGTGGCGCCAAACTCTTTTGCGATACCAAATTTATCTGGGTTGACATCAATTGCGATAATCCTGCCGGCCCCAGCCACCTTGCAGCCCATGATTGCTGCAAGACCCAAAGCTCCGAGGCCAAAGACTGCACAGGTGGACCCGGCCTCCACCTTATTGAAATGACAACCAAAACTATTGTTTTCATGATTTGCATTTTTGCTGTTTGTTTTTGAAAATAATACAATGCTATCATGTTTTCCTGCACCAAATACTTCGAATTATCTTCTATTCAGTACCACACAAAGTAAAAAGTGCAATTTCTTTTTTCCTACGTACAAAATGTACCTCATGAGATTATTTCTCGGTAATGTTCTCCTTATAGATAAGTTACATTTCTTTAAATGGCAAAGAACATAATGAATGAAAATTATTTTCGAGCACAAACCATAAAAACCGACCTTAGCGGTGTTGAGAGCAGCTCCATAGCCAGTAGAAATGCCACAGCCAAGCAGGCAGACTTTATCCAGAGGCGCGGCTGCATTCACTTTGGCTAGCGAGATATCAGCAACTACAGTGTACTCTGAGAATGTACTGCAGCCCATGAAATGAAAGAGGCTTTTGCCCTTGCATGAGAAGCGAGACGTCCCGTCTGGCATCAGTCCTTTGCCTTGGGTCAGCCTTTGGGAAAATGCAAAGGAGTGCAAATTGAAAACAGCTGTAAGTGAATGTTCACCTTCAAGTGCACACGAGTCCATCTCTGAACCAGTATACCACATACCTGATCTTTTGACACAAGTTAGTCTTAGGACTCTTGCAGAACTTGCACTCTCCACACTGCGGGACGTACAGGGGTATAACGGCATCGCCTTAAAGATGAATTTGTCATTAGAATCCTCATTGTCCTTGCATGTATTATGCTTTGTATAGTGCATGCTCTTGGATAGTCTGATAGATCTGAGTGTTTGCAATTAAATTTGGTCCAATGACCAGATCAACCATCAATGCAAATGCTCATTTACACACACACACACACACTGTATATATTGTTGATTTGTCTACTCTTTTCTACTCTCCCATCTGCAAAAGCTGTATACAGGTCTAAAAATCTTTGTTCTGCCTTGACGTGCACACTTTTGATTCTATTTCTTCACTTGCTGCTATAACTTGAATTGTCTTGGACATTTGCTTCATGGGAGGTTAGAATACCTGACTGGAACTTTGTTACGCCTGCACCAACGCTTTCAACGATCCCAGCACCCTCGTGTCCCAAAACCACAGGGAAGACCCCCTCTGGGTCAGAGCCACTCATGGTGTAGGCATCAGTGTGGCAGATACCGGTGGCCACAACCTGAAACAGTATTCACTTTACATTACTGGCACACACAAACTGATGTTCGTAGGCGACATATTACATGTTAACAGCTATAGTAAATGTAGCGAAGCAGGAAATGAATAGATATTCTGGGATGTCTACACATTCTCTCTCTCTCACTCACACACAATCAAAATACTAAAATCATATAAACATCATTTTCAGCGAGTCATGCACGCAAATTATTTGTGCTGGGAAATTTTGTTTCATACCAATATATATATATTTTTTTAAATATATAAATATATACAAAAAAACACCAGGAATAAACCATCGACTGACCTTAAGACGCACTTCTCCAGCTTTAGGCGGTGCGACCTCCACTTCCTCCATGGAGAGAGGTTTCCCGGCCTCCCAGGCCACAGCAGCTTTGCATTTTATTGTCTGCAATGGAGAAAATATGGAGAATAACACTGTTTTACACGAGTGCTTTTGTTTTCAATCCATTTAGTCAAGGTCCAGAATGACACCAGCCAACGGCTGATAGATTTAAGATTTTGGCAGGTAACAATTCATGGTTATACATTAAACAATTGATTTCAGTCAGGTAGGTAAAAAAGAAAAATTGTCTAGCCCCTCACATTAGCTCCCTGTGGGCCCACCACCTGCAGGGAGAGTCAATGCAGTCGGGTGCACTGTGAACCAGGCGGTAGGTGGGGTCCAGGTCGTACGGATCCCCAGCATCGCCGACTGGTTCTAGGGACATGGAACGTCACCTTGCTGGCGGGGAAGGAGCCGGAGCTGGTGCGGGAGGTGGAGCGGTACCAACTAGATATGGTTGAGCTTACCTCCACGCACAGCATCGGTTCTGGAACCAAACTCCTGGAGGGGGATGGACTCTCTACTTTTCCGGAGTTGCCCAGTGTGTGAGGCGCCAGACGGGTGTGGGGATACTCACAACTCCCCGGCTGAGCGCTGCTGTGTTGGTGTTTTCCCCGGTGAACGAGAGGTCACAGCTCTGACTGCTGTGTGTGCTTATGCACCAAACAGCAGTTCAGAGTATCTGGCCTTCTTGGAGTACTTGGAGGGCATCCTGGAAAAGGTTCCATCCGGGGACTCCATAGTTCTACTGGGGCACTTCAACACGCACGTGGGCAATGATGGAGAAACCTGGAGGGGGGTGATTGGGATGAACGGCCTGCCCGATCTCAACCAGAGTGGTGCTTTGTTGTTGGACTTCTGTGCTAGTCATGGACTGGCCACGGTGGTCGGACTAAGGTATACATGTGTTTGTTGCGCTAATTTATCTCCCCTTTAAGTGAGTGGACATTGTCCTCTTGTCTTCAGAAGAGCCTCACCTTACTGTGTGTTGCTCAATCTTTTACTCTGCACAGTTCAAGTTCCCACATTTAATGTGTGAAGGTGAAGGAAGCCGTCAGGCTGAAGAAGGAGGCCTTTTGGGCTTGGTTGGCCCAGGGGTCTCCCGAAACAGCAGACGGGTACTGGAAGGCCAGGAGGGCTGCAGCCTCAGTGGTCGCCAAAGCAAAAACCCAGGTGTGGGAGGAGTTCGGGGAGGCCATGGAGAAGGACTTTTGGTTGGCCTCAAAGAAGTTCTGCGTAACCGTTTGGCGACTCAGGAAGGGAAAGCAGGGCTTAGCTCAGGCTGTAATCAGTCAGGGAGGAGAACTGCTGACCTGGACTGAGGATATTGTCGGGAATTTGCGGCATTTTCCAAAAAGAATCGCGCCAGTGAAAAATTACCGATGCTCCGTAATTTCAGCAATTCGGTGATGATGAACTTTTGACTTTTTAATCATGCGTCAAATAGTGTATGATATATAATACGGGATATAATATAATAAATAATGCGTCTCAGTGTGCATTTGGAGATGTTCGTTTTGTAGGTCAGGAAGTGAAGGACGTCACTTTCCGGCCGCAACCCCCAACGTTAACTCGCATTTCAACACTACTTGAAGAATTGGAGTTTGGGATTATGTTTGCCGATATGCCAACGCTTGAGGAGGAAACAGAGTACACGTTTTGTTTTGTAATAGCGAGGCATCACCAATCAGCCTATGGAAGGAGCGCTTCGTTTGATACACTAAGAATCAGCAGGGGATTAGGGATCCCACTAAAGGATCGCAGTATACTATGTACGAGGTATTAGTGATCCCGCTAAAGGATCGCAGTACTCATGTTCTGGTGACTGGGCGTGACCGCTGGGTAGGCGAGCTGTACGTGGAATTACTCTGAAGTTATTACATGTGTGTTTGCTGCGCTAATCCACCTTCCCTTTCAGTGAGTGGACATTGTCTTCAGAAGAGCCGCACCTTACTGCGTTGCTCAATCTTTTACTCTGCCAAGTTCAAGTTCCGACGTTTAATGTGTTATTTTAAATCCTTACATTTTGAAAATAGTGTTTATTACACATTACGAGACATTAAAGAATTTTTATAATTTCATGAAAAGTATGAAAACTTTTCGTCATAACGAAGACGATCCTTAACAGTTATCGTTAATGGGCTGTTGGTTAACTAATGTTTAGTTCCGTTGCACATCATACGCTCATAAACGACCAAAGACAATATCTTCTTTTAGATCTTGATGGCTGTTTTCATTAGGTTATGAGCAAATGACACTTACCTTCCCGACAGTTGTCATTTTTCTACGACGCCAAAGGTCACTTTGAGATCTGATTCAGAGAAGCCAACTTTAGTGGAGTTGAAGCCCCTAACGTTGCGACTGAAGCAAAGACAGACTTCGAAATACCCTGTCAAGCCAGCCCCCACTTAATATTGCGGGACGGGTATATCCTCGTCATTACGGTAAGAGCGCGTAAGACCTGATTTCAAAATAAAAGCGTCGTTCTAGCCCTCCACTTCTACCACCTAGCGGTCTCTCTACCTATCTGTCGTTGTTTGTTTTGGTGTGTACGGTTGGTGGGTGTGGCTCCATACTCCGGCTCCTCCCTGGCTCGTCATCCACATGTCAATTATTAATGTATTCATTTGTTTATTGATTTATTATGTATTTATTAAGACTCACTGACTGACTGACTGGTTGAATTAATGTGAAACTGCGCTTTTATAGTGAAGTCAGGTCGTCCGGCAAAATGAAGGGGCTGTCTTGAAGCGGGTCAACCGTTTCCGCGCTGCTGTTGACCTGCGCGTTGCCATGGCAATATTCTACAGTAGGAAACAACAAGCCCAATATCCTGAAACGAACATCAGTCTTAGTGATTATATTCTATTTCAAGCTAATATATATGGGTCCTGCTGTGCATTAAATGTAATGGATCTAATGTCTGTCGAGACGCTAGTGTTAATTCATCGATCCTTTCGTGTTAATTTCATGTTTATTGGTTGTTGATGTCCAAGGTCCAAAACTCTAACCCATTATAGCTGATTATAAATCCATATTATCTCCAGGTGACTGGCTTAATTCGCAACGCTTAAGTTGGCCAGCTCCTTATTCGAAAATGTCTTGGTGACGTTATTTGGCCTGTAGATGGCTCTATTTAGTCATGAATATCTGTCTGAGGCCTCTAAATTGAGACGTTTCTAAAATGTATAATCTGTTATGAATCATCTTTATTCAGACAAATAAAACGGACTGTTTGGTATGCTGTCTATGGAATATATTTACAAATGAAAAGCTCTGATATGAAGAGACCAGAAACATAGCATGACAAGATGGACTTTAATTAAATGAGAAAGGCGAAAAGTGTGTATACATTGTCAGAGCTTACTGTAGCATTTTTTGGAAAGGATAAATAGGAATATTGAATACGAACATAAAACCTGAAGCCCACCGAGGCGTGAAGCCCGCAGGCAAAGGCGACTCAGTGAGAATGTTATTTCTCCTCCTCCTCAGAGCTGAGCAGTAGCCAAATCGCTATGATTATAATAATAAACCGGAGGAGGTCAAAATCTAAATTGGATTAATGAATAACAGATCGCTTTCAACTAAAGCGCTCCTGGTCCAGATAGATTTCCTGGGCCCATTTGAGACCTGGTTAAAACCAGAAGTGTATCTGCCTAAATGAAGCTACTCCACCAAACTATGTTCACTCACAACTATCACATGAGGGAAAGGTAGTGGAGTGGCTCAAATCTCTAACTCGAAGCTTAGAAGAGTAGCGACATTTTCTCATTTTTTTGAGGCGCTTGCTTTCAGCTCCTCAGTTCGCATTAAACAGAGAGATCATGATTCCTTTTTCTTGGATATTCTTGGCTACTTCCTGGAGTTCCTCGAGCATAAGATCGAATCAATTAGAAAAGACATGGATGCGTCCTCTACCGCTCATCCTGAACATTCGACAGGTGTGGTGCCACGTATCCTTTCTGAAGCTTCCATCCAGCTGTTTAGCTCTGTCTAGCGGAATATGCCCATCTATTTATCCTTGCTTTTCACATCAGATTTTCTACTGGCTTTTTACTGTTGCACAGCTAGCGGGATACACTTCTGAACAACTATTTTAATGCCACATCGACTTGAGACATTTAGAAGCGTAAGACTTAGCTAGCTAGGTTAGGGCAGAGCATGATGCTTAATCATTCGCCGCGGTGTACCATCTTGTCAACTTCTTTGACAAGATGGTACAGCTGCACTCTTTTTTTTTGCTTTAGGAGTGGTGAAAACTGATTAAAGTAATTTTGCCAAAGCATGCACTAGCCAGTTTATTGAAGTTGCACAGGAGTGGGGCCATGCAGGTAAGGTAATAAACAGCTCTAGATCCCAGATTCAAGGACCGCAGGTCAGCAGAGAGAGTGTGGTGAAAGCTGACGGAAATGCTTAAGGACAGGGAACCTGCACCACAACCCTCCACAGAGGAAATGGAATCTGAGCCACCAAAGAAGAAGGTGGCCCTCCTACTGATGGAGTCAGAGTCTGATGATGAAGCACCATCCACAGACAGAACTCTAGACAGGTATAGGGCAGAGCCCAGTGTCAGCATAGAGGCAAGCCCACTACAGTGGTGGTCGGCACACAAAGGTGCCCATGCTAAGCTGGCCCATATTGCACAAAGGTACTTATGGCCCTGTCACACTATTGCATATCGTACTCGCTTATGCCAGCATATAAAAAATATCACTCATACACTGGTATACGCTGACATACGCTAGGGGTACATTAGGCATAGGTTGTATATGTTTCAAGCACGGTTGTACGCTGGACATGCGCTGTTCATACGCAACTCATACGTTTCTCTCATACGCAATAGTGTGACAGGACCATTAGCTACACCTCCTTCAACAGTTCCATGTGAGAGACTGTTTTCTATAGCAGGCCACATTGTGAGGTCAGAGGTCAGCTCTGTCATCTGAAAATATCAACAAGCTAGAGTAGACTTTAGGTTGACTGGAGTCATGTAATGAGATGTTATAATAAAGTAAAAAATAAGCTTTTTCTGACCAGTTTGTGATGCATTTCTTTATTACACCACACATGTATTTGTTTTATCGCCCCCAAAATACAATATAAAAATATCTGCTAATCACAGATTATTATTGTAATTCACTTGGTTAATTTTTGTAATTGATTGACACCGCTAATATATATATATATATATATATATATATAAAATCATATATAGTCATTGAATATACACAGACATTAAATGAAAATAATGCAAACAATGCTATATTCACTATGATTATTTGTTGGTGTACCAAGTTGTAGTTGCTAAGCTCGCCTGTGCATTTGGCCATGTCTTGGATTTATTATATTTGCTTAACACTCACTTTCCCCTCTAACGTCCTGAACATCATTTTTTTTAACGGGTGTACTGGAAATGGTGCATATTGGGTGTGTTGAAAAGCGCCTTATGAATTCAATACATTCACCGACATAAATTATGATTTGTTTCTCACATACCTGAAAATAAGTAAATAGATTTTAGGAGCTTATGCATTGACGGTGAGATGACTGAGACAGACTTGCACAAGAAATGTTCAGTATTTCAATGTTTCAAGCCCCACCTTCATATGTGCTAACCCTAATGAAGCGTTTGTAGGAAAAGTTCAAAATCCTATCGTACACGTCATTTAGAAAGTTTGTATGCAGAAAAAGGATGTGATTAACCAAGCAATCATAGGCCTGTCATCTGCACACCAGTGTGCAATTTTGCTTGATAAATGTTCTGAAGTATCATGGCCGTGCCTGCCTTGGCTCATTACCATAAACCCTTATAACACCTCAGGAAATGGGTGAATGAATATCGCAGTCAAGTTTCCTGTGCATAAACACTGGGTTTATTATAGGCAGGTACCCTCTCTCACCCTAATCATTTCCATTTGCTAATAAGTAACTCTCAATCAAAGGACATAGAGTGTATCATGCTTAGTTAGACAAAATGAAAAAAAGAAAATGGAGTTTACCACCCATAATGCACATCAGAACATACATCCAGTTCTCAGGGCAGGGAACTTCATACGTGTGGAGACATGTAAGTGAGTGAGTGGTAATATGTTTTTTATTCTCTATATTCTCAATATGTGTTGCATGGCTTCACCAGGTTGGAGTTGGGGGTAGCGTTTTGCAGTCAATTGAGTAATTGCAAGACAATAATGAAGGGACTACGTGGTTAATAGTATGATGCACCACTGGGGTGCACAAAAACACAAATGTTAAGGCAATTAGTAATGAACAATTGACAACTTTTCAATCAAACGCATTTATTGGTCATGTTCTTCTGGTAATTCTCCCATAACACAAGACAAATGCTACATTTTCATCATTTATTTATACTGGTATGTTGGCAATTTTAGGACAACCCACATCCTGCAGTCGTTCCAATAACTTCTCCAATAACTCACTCAAGACTCAAGACGGTTCGGATGCTGGATGAAAAAACAAAAGGATAACACTTGGGGTCAGCACTGGCAATAGAGACAACCTCGTCAATTAGAGGTCAACAAATAAAGTAAGTTACCATTTCCCATGCTTCATAAGTTCAATGGCATCATTGACAGACTCCAAGGGCATGTTGTGGGTGATGAATTCATCCAGCTTCACCTTCTTCTCGAGGAAGGCCTTTACCATCTGTGGCACATCATACTTCCCCTTGAAGCCTGATTGAACAAATATATATTGGCACAGCAACAAACACTATTTCACAAAAACACTAAATTGTATTCCCATTTAATGGGATTTTTCCTGCCCCCACATTCATGTAGTTTTCTATTCTCTCACCCATTCAATGTGATGCTGTAAGAAATTGTTTTGTTGAATGGTTATCAAGCGCGTGTCTATCTTGAATGACAGTTTGCAGTCATGAGTCTTCAGTAGGTGTTGACACTTTTTAATGTTTATATGATGTTTATTTTCATATTTCATGTACATAGCTTTTTATGTAAACTTCAAATCGATCATCCAGCAGTTCTTATACATTTGTATGTTTTGTGTTGTAAGGTGTCGTTTGGGCTAAGCTAAGAAATCAATGTGAATCATGTGAAATAAGCTCCACGTAGCTTTACAATCTTGAGTTGTAAACCTGTGTGCCGTTCCTGTTTTATACCTTTGTTCCAGTGAGGCAGATCTCTAGTGATCCTTTCAATCTCAAACAGAGACTCCACCACATGCGTTTTTAGCTTTGGCAGCGACAGCTATTTTCAATCCAAACCCAATGAAATCCCAATGAAATTCAGTGTCTCCAGCGCTCAGCACGCTTGGTGCAACAGCGGGCTCAGGGTTCAGCCTTTTTTTCCTTTTGCACTCGTCAATGTCACTTCTCTCTTGTTGGCCAATTCAAATCGCGGAGGGGGGTGGGAGACATGATATGAACACTGCCAACAATGGTGGAAGAGTAGAGCCTAATGCTGGCTGTCACGGACAACCCAGTCATTTCATCTCCATGTTACTTTCTTGCAAGGCTTATGTCGTGCACCCTGACACCTGAAGGTATATCGATGTCGAGAGCTGCTGCCAATGCCAGGATGCGATTTCTTTCCATCATTTCAAAGGAATTTCAAATAGTGGGGATGTGCTTGTGTGACATCACAGCGAAGGAATGTCAAAGAGCGAGAAGGCTAATTGAGAAACGCTTTGACAAAGAGGTGGTGGGCGCTGCCTCCACTAGAAATGCTTCTTGTGGACACCGGGCCTTAACCGCCTTTTTATTATTTTAGATAGAGGGATGGAAATGCAATTCCTGAGCAGGGTTCAAAGGTCAATAAAAAAGTGTAAGAATCAGGAATTTGTTCTCATTACTGACCACTTTGCCCAATTAGTTAACTGCAGCCTGCTCTGCCCTCAGAGCATAGCATGTGACCTCCTTGGGTGGATACAATATGAATCATAAACTAATGTAAAAAAAATCACAAATAAAGATTGCACAAATTGAAATGTAATGAACCAAAAATGTTGCCGTAATCCGTGCTTAGAAGGAACTTCATTTCTCCTGGTTCAAATACAATAGATGGTTTTATTTTTAAGTCAAATGACATTGTTCATACTGTATAATGGCCATTTAAAGCAATGTACTACCTGCAGTCCCTTTAAGGGTTCCATCTCTCAAGTGATGTATGTAAGCTGAGACCTTTCCAATGTGTAGATGGCTTTGTCATACAGGAGAATACACCCATTACATGTCTGGCCAACCTCAAATAACCGTTTTTAAACTCCTCTGTGTTGGTCCTTTATGTTACCAAATAAGTGTCTCACCTCCAAACATGGAACCCTTCCATGTGCGTCCAGCTATGAGCTGAATGGGTCTCGTAGCAACATCATGCAATTCTGTCCAGCCCACCAGCACACTGACGCCCCATCCTGGTATGCAGGACTCCAGTGCATTTCTCTAGAAGTTATATTAGCAAAATTGTACAATGTAAACCAGCAATGGGCTATATCAATGGGATATATTAAATTATTCAAATAAAAGAAAGGTCTACAAATTACAAGCAATAATCTTTATATTTTAGACGTGTTGTGGATATGAATGAGGTTATAAATATGATATGTTTAAATTCAGCCAAATGATAAACAGTAGGCATGCAAAATACAAATTGTACGCAAACGTCACTTCGTCAAGGTGTCTCACCATGACTCCAACATTGCCCACGCATTCCAGAGAGAAATCCACGCCTCCATTGGTCATCTTTGACAGCACTTGGCTGATCGGCTCGCTGTGGTCATTCGGGTTCACAAAGTCAGTGGCACCAAGTACCTTGGCCTTTTCAAACTT